>CALNXI010000302.1:99523-132023 GCA_942486025.1 Porites evermanni
AGAGGTACACACTTGAGAATACTATTCAATAATATAAAGTGATTATTTCCACACTTCTTGGTCGGTTATGCAAAATTTTGTTTGAAATTTCACTTGCATTGGTCCTTATAATATGATCCTTCACTGGCAACAATTTCAGTTATCAAACATTTAGACGTTAAGTCGTTAAGTAAGTAATGGAGTTCTCTGGTTTCATGGGATAAATTTAAGGGAGGGGGGTTCGGAGCCTCCAAGACCCGCCCTGGATCCGCTGATCTGTATGTAAAATCTATCACACTTATCTTCAAGGGTGAAATTCTTAGGTTACTAAGCAACACCAGTGTCTTTTCTTGTTTTTGGTACCGTCATCTTCAGTTTTTTTAGCTGCACTATTGTTTCCCGTTTTGCTATCGGAAGCATTCGTGTCCTCCAACACTATAACCCCAGGATCAAGAACTTCGTGCCGAGGGCTTCTCTGTCTTTCAGCAATTAAGCTCTTCTCGATTCTTTCGCCGTCAGGTAATGTTCTCCGCAGAGAGTCAAGAAGCGTGCTTCCATCAAGAGAAGATTCCAGCTGATTTTCATTCTCAATCATTAAACCAATAAGAACAGAAAAGATTTCGTCAATGTTCTCTCGTTTTTTTGCACTGGCCTCAATGTAAAACAAGTTCTCTTTCAAGGCAAAGTTCTCCACCGTCCGCCCATCAACCCATCTGTCCAAGTCGTCATTCTTGTTTCCAACCAGTACCATAGGTATTCCCACATGGCAGGCTTTCTTCACGGTTTCCAGCCACGTGGAAACTTCCAAGAAAGACACTTGCGAGGTGAGATCAAAAACGATGACCACACCCCGGACCTTGCGGAAGATCTGCGGGGCAAAGTTGGCTGCCGGGCTGAACCTGTTCCCTCCAACATCGACCAAGTGAAGATGTACTGACTTGTCGCGAAATCGCAGACGCTCGAAGTGATCCTCAGATTCCAAGGTGCTTGGAAAAGGGTTGTCAGGAAACGAACTATGAGCATCAAGGAATCGAGCTACTATGGACGTCTTGCCAACGCCGGATTCGCCTAAAACCAGAACCTTAAACTTGTGGTCGTATTGGATATTTGACATAGCCCCAACTTTTTCCCCAGTGGCCTTTCTAGGAAGTTTTCCTTTTATTTCTTTGGTAAATTTCAGAAGGGTGTTAATGATGTCAGTAGCACTGGGTCTTTTCTCAGGGATGTTTTCAAAGCACTGGCATACGAGACTATGTAGTGGATGATCCGGTCCCATCTCCTCCAGGTCCTCGCTCCGGCGAATGTACTCTGGAACAATCTCTCCATCTACAAAAAAAGAAACGCATCACATTTTGGGAGGAACAGCATCTATTTGTGTCATTACAGGTGTGCGGTGGCGATCTGAATGTGGTGTAACCCCCGTGTGAACAGGTGAAAGATATGAGTTTGGACAAATGGCCTGGCTCAAGCTTTATTTGATCCAAAGTAGTGACAAATACACTGAAACAGGCAACCAATTCCCGGGAACAATTTTTTTGCCTATTTCAGTATTTCTTAAAAGTGCTCTTATAGTGATTACAATTAGGTAAATATGTTAAAATTGAATTCTGTCTCCAACACAACATAATAGTTTGTTTTTCCTGCATAAACTATTTTTTACACACTACTTTAAGTGATATCTCTATGGGTGATAATATTAGCTCCCTAAGCTAGCCCAAAACCACCTTCCCTTCACTCTGATGTGCCCAGATTGACAGAGGTTACTCAATACGTCCTGGATGATGGAGATGGAGTCTAATCGAATCAAATCAGACCAAGTAAAATCACTGGTTCATTGCACCTTTTGATCGGAAAACGTTCAGTTCGCCCAATGTTAGGGAATCCAAGACCATCTTGGATTCTGGATTCCACTCCATGGATTCCGGATCCCTGCCCTGTGTACCAGAGGTTTTTCTTGCGTGCGGCGGAAATTTTTGGTGTTGGCCGAAGCCTGACACATCTTCGGCCGTAGGCCGAAGCCGCGAGAAAAAACTCGGGTCACTATAAAGACTTGACAGAAACCGGAAACCGCGCCAGAAAAGTCTCTGGAAACCAGGGTACCGGATCCCTGGTACTGGATTCCAGTCTTTGTCAGTGGGACTAGGATTCTAGATTCCGTTAGCTAGTGGGATTCCGGATTCCCTGAGCTGTATTCCCGAGTCCAAAGCCCGGGATGACAGATTCCACAAGGAAAAATTTCAAGGATTCCAGAATCCGGATTCCCTTATTTGGGTTAGACTCTTTTGTGTATGAGTGAATATTATGGATTTCCTGGATGAACCTTCTCTACCGATTTCTTAGAATCTTACTTAAGTGATGCAGCTCGACGGTCGGAAAACGCTGCCATGACAAGTGCTGCGTCATGCACGAGACACCAGGCTAAATAAGTCAAATAATAGAAAAAGCCCATTTTTTAGGAAAGATAGCAAGATACTAAGAGAAGTCAGCAAAGGCAAACAGAGGCGATCTAAAATTATAAAAGTTTTCAGCAACTGAGGTGTCTGGATTAAGCATCCATGAAAAGGTCCCTGATCACTGAGCCAGAAGCCAGCAGTTTTACTTTTCAAGGTGGTGAATTACGTGACCTTTTTTTGTGTGACATTTTTTTCTCGTAACACTTTTCACTTTCCACTAAGAAACGGCTGGGAAGACCAGCCAGACTTGCCAATTCGACCTCTTTTAGTCACTAGTACTGGATTTTTTAAGTAATCCTAAAGTATGGGAAGCGAGCTTTATTACGTCAAGTGAGGTAAAACAACCGCACGACTACGAACTGAAGGACTTTGTAACTGAGTAGAGCGACCAGGGGCCGGTTGCTCGAAGCCTGGTTAGCGCTAACCGTTGGTTAAGAGGTATCAAAATGTATAGGTTTCCATGGTATTTAACGCTGGTTAGCACTAACCATGCTTCGAACAACCCGGGCCAGGGCGTTAAGCATATCAAATGCGTAACAAAACAAAAGCAGTCAAACCTATATTTCGCCTATAATTACGTTACTTGTAATCGATCACTACGATAATTGAAATCTAAATTAAATGCATGTCTGATGGCAAATCTATTAACAAAATACTGACCTTCAAGAACCGGATCGGGTAGAATGCGTTCAGGTAGATGACCAATAATCGTCTCCAACATAAGAGCGCCGAAGGAGAATATGTCGATTTTCTCCGTGTAGATTGCTTTATTTCCTTTTTGTGTTCTTCCCATTTTCTTGGGATAAGTTTCTGGGGCGGCATAGACCGGGGTACCCGGCATGGCTGTTGCATACATAGCACCGTGCGGGAAAACCTTTGCCAAACCCAAATCAGCGATCTTTGCGTGTAGCGATTTTGTTAGCAAAACATTCTTGCTTGCCAAATCGCGATGGACGATCGGAGGCTTTTGTGAATGAAGATATTGCAGAGCTTCGGCAACGTCCAACATAATTTTCACCACTTCCGAGAAAGACACTTTGGGTTTGCTTTGCGAATCCCGAATGTGTTTGGCCAAGTCGCATGCTAACAGCTCGGTGACGATGATCGGTGTCTCTGGGGTAGGAGGTAGGATCACTGTGTAATACTCTACAATATTAGGATGTTTAAGATTGCTGAGAAGCTCCCATTCTGATTTAAACTTCTCCAAGAACGCTGCTCTGATGCTTCCGTCGTAATCGCCATCGAAGAATACCGCGCGAATTCGTTTGGCGGCGACTTGCTTTCCGCTCCACACGGCTTTAAAAACCTCTCCATATGCCCCATCACCGATTTTATCCCCAAGCTTTATGTCTTGGACAGAAGAAGCATTTCCCATACCTGCTTGATTCTTTAAGCGACGAATCCAACCTAGAAGTGCTGCATGCTAACCAACAGATTCCTCCCGGAAGTGTTATTGGCTCTGGGAGGGGCTAGGGAAGAAAAAAATACACAGCAACAGGGCTCCTGTCAGCAATAGTCCAGTTTCGAATTAAAAATCACCGCTGAATACAAATATTAACGACACATTCATACGGGGTTAGCCTCGACGTAAAGTAAAATATTCAGAAATTCTGGCAAGTAAGTGTTTGAAATTTGAATATACACAATAGACAGAGCGAGTAATAAACAGGTCATTTTCTCGTTGGAATTTGTGAATATATTACTTCAGATTGAGGCTAAGGCTGTAAAAAATGCGTCTTCACTTCTTTAATACAGCGGTGATAGAGAACTCAGGTAACCTTGGCTACTGCGGTTGCAATAATTTTACCACAAGACCATACATTTTTTTCAATTACCTTGCGTAAGCGGCACCTCTCGTGAGAAGACGCGGGCACTCTTTTCAGTAAGAGATAGTAAAACGAATTAAAGCTAAAACTGCGAAGAAAAGTCCTTGTATTCCATATTTTAAAAATAGAAAAGCAAGCAAGTAAATGACCCAAATAAATGAGTAGGGACAGGGTGTAGTTCTTTATTTTTTTCTTTCTCATACTACTTCCTTGTGGTGCTTGAAGATTATCTAAACTCCCCTATGCATATTCAGAGGGTATCCACATGAGGAAGGTTGTGGAAAAGATGTATTTTCATATAATGTAGCAATCAGCATTCTAGTGGATGCAAAAATGACGTCAATGACGCACTCAAATCCACTTCGCCCCCCAAACGCGCCCGGGCATGCATGAGTTAGTCGCGTGACTTTGTTAACAGCCTGGACACTAGCTAGACTTCCGTGTTTTCAGCTTTCGATTTCCTTCACGATTCAAACATAGCTGGGAAGAAAGGATTTCGTTTTATTAGAAAATGTAACTACTCACTTACGACTACGCGGATCGAATACACGCACAATGAGGAAAAGGTCAGAAAGCCAAAGGTATGGTATCATTTTTGACAGACAACGTCTAAGTCTTTTACATTCACTTTAAAAAATCTGGTGCAATCCGTGTCACATTCACGCATAAAAGCACGAAATGCAAACAGGTGAATAAACGCGTGTCTTTATCACTTGTTTACGATAGATTTTTCGTTAAAAAATTCGATAATGAGGAGTTTTCTAAAACATTTATTGAGTCTAACGGCAGAGTCTGCACAAATTTCTCTCAATTCTATGAATTACTTATAGCAACACCACTAAATGAAAAACACGGCCAAAACACATTCAGAAGTGCGGAACTCAACCGTGTAGCTTTTGTTTATTTTAAAACCGAAATGGAAAAGGTTCTGTATATTGAAGCAAGACGTCGACAGGGGTGTGAGTTAAAGCACGCGAACAACGAAATCCATTACACGAAGGAAAACCGCGTTTTTATCACGCGACTGTAATTGCCACATTTTTCGGTGACGTGTCATTCTTGTGTGGTATTTTGTCTCATAAAATGTCTCATAATTTGCCTTTTTAACCCAGATAATTTGTCACAAGCGCAAGTCGTAGAGATATAAGAATCCAATCGGGTCTAATTTTTTGGTGTTTAACAATGAATGGTTTCTCGTCGGTGTGTTATAACCGGTTTCTAGGTTGTCAAATTCAATAAATCTCACTTAAAAGAAAAAGTTTGTCAGGTTTACTCAATAACTAACTAGAGTAATTTGCAGAGAAAAGAGAAAAGACTTTTCCTCAGCCCAGCATCTTGTTGGTTTTTCTGGCAAAGTGCTGCGTAGAAAGTTAAAGCCCTTGAGAAGATCACGTTCGGACAAGCTTCGAGAAGCAGCCCTGGAGCAAGACTACCTGGACAAGGTAAGGTGAAGATATTGAACGGATGTTTGGTCAAACCCTCTCCTTTAGAGGTTTAATTTGTGGACTAGTGCTACTGCTTAAATCTACAATGACTGCCGTTGGAGACAGAGGTTGCTGCAGCAGGGCTTCTTAATTAATCCTCCTTCAGGGTACTAAGCCGAAAATTGTCAGGGTTTAATTTTTTACTCGACTGATTTGATTTCAGTATCAGTACCTCTTTTAATATGTAAAAAAGGAAATTGAAAGATTCAGGTATCTGTGTTTTACAATCTTTTTCTAGCACCCCCATTTCAAACGACTCAACGTTATATAGACTTTCAGTGTATTAAAACTATCTGTTTTGCTCTACCTGGCTAGATTAGCCCTGCTATTTGCCGGTAGAGCAGTTTTGTAACTTTTCTTTTAAAAATACTGAAATAAATTTGAAACTTGAACTAAAACTTGAACATGCTCAGTAACATTTTTTTCTAGGATTTTCAGTAAAATAGGCTCTTGGTGTTTATAATGTTATAGCATACAAGAAGGGTAATCCAAAGGCAAATACAACCCTATTTTTGGAAACAGGATAGAGCTTTATTATTCTCTTGTCATCAGTCGACAATGGTTCCAGCAGGCTTGCTTAGGTATAAAAGTTTGAAATTATACTTGACTTGTTCCGGATCTTGACTTGTTCAGGATGAAAATGTGGACCCCCAGGCAGTGATCCTCCAGATTCAAAGTGGTTCGAATGACTGGAGCTTATTCTGGTTTAAAATTTGAAAGTCTGAGATTTTTCATTTGGTAACTACACACACACAGACACAAACAAACTAGGGTGGAGCAGTAAGATAATGTTAGGAAGTATATTTGTTTGGTGTATTGTGTTAAGTTGGGATATGTTTGGGTAGTGATTACTCTGGATGGCAAGTTTTATGGTAGAATTAAGAGCACATGCAAATTCGTATGTGTAATCAAATGGTGACGAGTGAAATTAGGGAATAATTTCACGCGCGTTTTGTCCAAATCCTTATAATTTCCCGAGCCTTTAGCCGAGGGAAATTATTAGGATTTGGACAAAACGCAAGTGAAATTATTCCCTAATTTCACAAGTATACCATTTGATTACCTATTAATATCATGGGTGACGAATTACTTTAGCAATCGAGGATTTTTGACTTGTTTATCCTGGATCGATCGATCGTGAACTCCACTCTCCCAAACGTTTAGAGTTGAAATTTGGCTTAAGTTTTCAGAATTTTTCAACAACATACCTCTAAGAATCCTTCTTGATGTGCTCTTTCATGTGTTCAGGTTTTCTAAAGCATCTTTTTATGCCCTGACATCTTCATTCATGACATTTTAACCCATTCGCCCCTGAACCGCCCGTAACTGCCCGTGCGGATCCACGTCCTTTCTACCCTTTGTGACGTCATCAGTTTTAACGGTCAAGGACAACTTTGTCCGCTAACTTGTGCAGAGTGAAGAGATCTTTCAAACCATACCAGAATGAGCACAATTCAGTCAAGGACACCAGAGAAAGAGGCAAAAAACCATGTAACATTGACCTGAAAATCTCCACGAAAATCTTGTTCCATTGCCCACCTACCTTTCCTTTCACCTAATCCTTAGATCCTAAAAGCTTTCCTAAAAACTATTCCCACCAAAATGAAGCCTACTAAATGCCCAGCAAGAGAAAAAAAAAAAGGGGCAAGAAAGGGAAAAAAGAGGGGAGGAGAGAAAGCGAAAAGTAAAAGTCAAGACTGCTGTGTCACTTTTAAACCCAAAAACTATGTCGAAATTTTGCTTTCTGCGCATCCCCCAACTTCGCAAGCTGATATTTTGCATCTGGATCAGAAGGCCATGAAGTGTACGACCTGTAAACCGGTTTGTGGTAAGTTTAAGCTCTTTATAGCACGACAGTGACCAGAAAACCACTCGACTAGCTTCAAAACGCGTTTTTCGGCAAAATCTCCAGGAGCTAATGGGTTAAAACTTCGTCGCCATCTTGAAACGGAGATGTACGGCAGGTTGCCATGGCAATTTAGTAATTTCACATGTGAAATTACAAATTAACGCTGAAATTTCATGCCAAAATTAAGGAGTAATTCGTCACCTATGATATTAAATATGTAATTGGCACTTTTGTACTGCTGAAAATTTAAAAGGTGGATAAACAGAAATTTTGAGGCTCATGCTTGTTTGCATAAGGCAGTTTTGAGGCTTTTAATTTTTGTACCTTGCACAACTCTCAGCCTGAGCTAGTACAAATGTTCCAGAGCATAATTTTTTGAGACCACCCTATTTATGAAACACTATTTGCAGTGTTGAAGAAAATAATACATTTCTTAAAGCTCCCTTTTCTCTAAGACTGTTGGCTGATGACATGTTGGAGACTTGCAAAGGCCTCATGATCTGTGTCACAAAAACTCAGAGATCAAAAACTCTGACCTCACACCCTGGAAACCACTCTGATTCCCAGGTATCTTGAGTACAAAACTCATACCCCTTTGGGTGACTTAATTGAAATTTCGTACCCATTAAAACTTGAGTACTCTGATGGCATTGTATTACAGCCTCTAGCAAAATGCTTTAAATCTCACCATTATCATGCATGCAGGTGAATTGTTGTGAAGTATCCTGGCTCGTCTCCCTAATGAACTCCTTTTGATCTGCTGAGCTGGTTGTAATAAGTCCTCTCTGGGGATCTGAGTTTTGAGGTCTGAGTCTTTTTGACCCCACAAAGGCCTCTTATCTCAAAGCGGAAAAATAGATAAGTCGTATTATCAATTACAATTCAATCAATCAATGTATACATTATACTGTTAGAACATTTTTTCAGAACCTAGCTACTTATTTCTGAGCAAACTCACATAAAATGACACAGTTCACATGTACATCAGGACTAGGAATGGGAATGCAGTGTAAATCATACCTACTGGGAATTGTACATTCAGGACCGAGTGCAGGCATTGCCTTGTACTTGTCAACATCAGATTGAACATGCATTCTCCTGACTGAAAAACAACACGCACGAATTAATATAAGCCAAAATAAGGTTGTATTTTAACATTCATTAAATCATGTCTCCAAAATTTTGCTATTTTCTTGCTGCTACATCTTTTGTAACATTTTTTTAATTATATACATTCAATGTTACTTTTCACCATCAAGTGCAACAACCTCTCTCGCTGTCTAAAAAACCATGGAAATCTGTTGGATGTAATCTCACAGTTGAGGTGTTGTGATGGACAGAATTTTTGTGATTCATCTTTATGTCAGGTATGTTATCAATGTTTTACTAATAATGTCATTTGCAAAGCATAAAAAAATCCCCACTTTGTATTAGGGAGGAGTAGGGGAGGGCTTGTAATAGAATGGGGCCGCTTGTTGAATTCTCAAAACACAGTATAGTAAGAATTGACCATGCATATTATTTATAGCAGTAGAGTGCAATTTGCAGGTTTGCCAATTAAAATCTTTCCATTACAAAAATAACCCTTTTTAATATTTTTTAGGAGCTTCAAGAGAGGTATGACAACAACATATCACTCATTAAATTTCTTCTTGGAAATGTTGGAACTACCATAGATGTGCTTCCAAACCAAATTCAAGGTGAATTTAATGTATGTTTTTGTTCTAAAACCCATGTCACACCCGTCCTTCTATTTAATAAACAAAATAACTGTGATTCAGTACTTGTAAACTGTATTAATTAAAAATATTAATATATCAATTAAAATGATAAATTTTATAATTCAGAGTGTAGATTTTTGCAAATAACATCATAGCCTACAAATACAGCCTTCTCTCATCGCTCCCCATCAAGGGGACATTTCTCAAGAAAGACTCTGCATTTTGCCCCCAAAATTTTGTATATTTGTAGGAGAAGGAAGCCTGGCCTATTTGGTGAGTGACATTTGATAAAATTGCTAGTTAGATCTCATGAAACAGCCATCAGGCAACCCCCAAAAGAAACAGTTACAATTGAAGATCATAAGCTGTAGACTGAAGATACACAACAATAACAATATATTATTAATGGTAATACATGCTTAACTAGGCATCCCACTAAAGGGATCTTATCATTAATTATTGACAGTGTTATCTATCTATATGAATACTTCTCAATTTTTATATTTTCAGTTTCCTTAAGTGGAATTTTACATAAAGATAAAAAGCTGAGGAACAAGCTGGAGAAAGAAGGTTTTTGGATTGGTGAACTGAAAGGGAAAATGAAGGCATGTATCATGGAACTCTATTTTATTTTTTCAAATTTTAAATTTTCAATGATTGAAAGTAACTAAATTAAGTTCATGAACTAAAATAAAATTTGTGATCAGGACATAACCGGCCATTAAATGAGCAAGTTTCATTGACTGGCCTAAACTGGCTTGTGCAAGATGAAAAACCAAACAGGTTTTTTACCTCATCAAGGCAAAACTATAGAAAACTTTGTTAGAAGAAAATTTGCATGTTTAACTGAGGCTTCAAAAATAGATATTTATATTGATAACATAGATATGTAAGAGTAGTAATTGTTATATTCAGTTAGTGCAAAGTTGAGCACATTAAAAAAAATATGCTGAAAATTTTTTCAGATTATATATTACTGGTTACTAAATGACTGCTGTTGATGCCCTGGTACCATAAACCCTTTCTCTTTACCATAATAAATGCCCCATGCCAAATGGCATGGGTTCTTTCTTATATATTTTTAAATCTGATTCAAAGATTTAACTGGTACTGTGGAATATCTATCATCCTAGGTTAAACCATATCTTTGGCAAATTACTTTGTGACTTTCTCTTGTTTCAAAGGGGAAGGTGTCCAACTTTAGACCCAGTTCTGATGCACTTCTCCCACGAAAGAAGACCCCATTAGTGTAAGTAAAAAATTAATCCTTATGATCATGAATTTGCAATTATGTACTCAGTTAAAGCTCAGACCATTTAAATAGGCAAAATAGAGAGCAAATATCTTTACAATTTCTTCATTTTATGCTACTAACAGTTTTTCTGTAGTTAATTCACTTCCATTAAACTGACGCTTTGCTAATTTAAAGAGATCGATACCATTCCTGACCTGTGCTATACGTGCATGCCTGTAATGGTCATAAATTAATAATTTAAAGGTTCTAATTCTAGCCAATTTTGCTAGTGCATGCAGAGCCTAACCAGGTGCCTGGTTTACATCTGCACAACAGAATGGGGGCACACAAAACAGCTTAAAAAGCTGGTATTATTGGGGTTATGGCAGTGAATGTAATTGTTTAGACTGGTACTTCTTTCCTTTTGGTACAATGAGAGACAGTATACCTACTTCAAGAAGACTCAGAGGAAAACCCTTATGTATGAATTTTAAATTCTTGTTGGATGTCTTGTCATGGATGCTGACACCAGTTTCCTGTTTTGTTGATTTAATTTTTTGCTGGTAACATTTGTGTTGAAAATGGTGAACCTGTAGATTATTATTTTATAATAAGCAGTCACAGCCTGCTGATACCCCAAAGGACCTGATAGCTTAACTATGAGTTTGACAGTCATTATGACAAAGACTTAACAGAAATTTCCAGGATGCTTTAATTTCCTTCTCTGTAATAGTGACTTAATCTCCAACATATGCCACTGACATGTACAAGTGCCGTTACAAATAATGTGCCACCAGTAAAACAGTGAGCCACTGGCAAAGGCCATAGCATCCTTAGTTTTTAGCCTGCTAGCAGGCACTGGTCATGGTTTTTGAAAGGCTTATGTGAGGGGAACACGTGAACGGGAGAGGAGGCGCCTGCAGCAAAGGCACTTAGTTTTCAGTTTTCTACATCCTCTGGTGTGTAGAATGCCACTAGCTAATAAAAAACCCCGTGGGAGTTTATAAACTGTCACCTCATGCATTATTCGTCTGTCAATGAAATTCAAGTCTTCCTGTATATTAAACATGTGTGGCATGAAAACGGCTGAAGAACTGTTGAATCATGCTCGTAAGAGCTTATTTAGAGAGCTTAACTCAAAGAGATTTTCGATTTCAGTTTTTGGTTATTACCAACTGGGTTCGGAGAAAGTGTAATTTTCCAGTTATTTGTTTTGGGATGTAAAGACCAAAACCGTCTTTGCAAGTATTGTCATTATTTCCCCTTTGCAAATGTAATTCAGGATCAAGCAGCCAATGCAACCTCTACGGGAATGTCAGCATGTGACTTGAATTAAAAGCAGGGCTGTTGAAAAGAACTACAGCAAGGAAAGTATAACATTATCTACATACAGGTCAGCTGAAGCAGTGATGGACAAAAAGATTTTCGAATATTATTAATGTCCCTATCCCATCATTGATCAACACAATGATATCAGTGTCTTTTGTTGACAAAAGCTTTTGGACAAGACTTAGGTAATCCTGTTCATCATGTTTGTTCTGAATTTAGAATTACAGTGCTTTAAAAAAAATGCAGATCTATATAGTAAAAGTACACAAGGTTATTTTTCCCTTAGGGTCTGATGTTGGTTTCATGTCGTTAGATGATCATCTGCTTTCAGTTAATTCAGTGTTGTCAATTGATACAGTGCTGTCTTGTTATTAAATTGGGGGGGGGGGGGGGGGAAAGGGAAAACAGGGGTTTTTCAGGCGGGGGCCCCCCTCCCTTTTTCCCCCCCCCGCCCCCTTCGGTGTTTTCCTTCTTCCCACAAAAAACCGCGCACCCCCTCTAGGAGAGGCTGTTGCTTTACAAGAAAGGGGGGGGGGGGGGGGGGTAAATGGAAAACCAGGGTCTCTGCAGCAGGTGCCTCCTCTCCTTGTCTCCCCTCGCGCGTCCTTGAGATTTCTTCTTTTACCCTAAAAAAACAGCCAGCACCTTCTAGGCAGGCTGTTAGTTTTAAACATGGCATGCCTTCAGAGTTGACTTGGGTTCAATTTAGCAAACATGACAAGTCAAAGTCAAGTCAACACATTTATTTTACTATGCTAACCACGCACAACAAAAGCTGGTTTTTGAGAGTTAATATGCTCTGGTTGGCTCATTAAAAGTAATCAAGGGCGAGCTTCTTATCTTGATTAAACCTCTGTTGGTAGGGAGGGGGGCGGGTGAGGCACTCCCATAAATTTTGGATAGATGTCTGCTGCCCTGGGTCTTAAACACTGCCAAAACCTGTGAAACGGCACCCTATTCAATGGAAAAAAACTAAGAATTTATTCAGTTTCAACAGATTATAATTTGTTCCTTGTGTAGCTGTGGGGCATTTATGCACTTGAATTTTAGCTAATGTGATTTAGGTATTCTATCTTAAAATCAAACTGTGAACAAAAAAAACCAACAAGGACAAAAAAGATATTCTTTGTAAGGATCAAGACCCTTACCCTAATGGATGGCAAACAGCTATCTAGACCATATATGGGATTACCACAACTCTGGGTTAACCTTAGCCTTAACAATCTTTCAAGGGAACCGAACACAGAAACTGAATGATGTCTTCACTGCACAACAACACAAAGCTAATTGAGCAATTGCATTTTTTTATCCGTACCCCTTCCCCCGGTTGAGGACCTACCTTTAATTCTTACCCCTGAAGATTAAATAAAATTGAATTCACATAAAATACGGGTTTGTCCCTCAAAAACATGGGTCCTACCCTTGAAGAATTTCGCGAAAAGTGGAGCTCCAGCCCCAAAGAATTCCATACTTCTGGACTCTACCCCTGAAGAAATCCTCAATTTTTATAACTTACCCCTGAAGAATTCCATGGTTCCTCAGCCATGGCCAGGGGGGTGGGGGGGTGGGGGGGGGGGTACAGGTATTAAATGAGGTCGAAAGAAGAACAGCTGATTCGTATTTCATTTCAAACGGCTAACTTACTAAGCTTTAACGATTTCCACAGAGGATCCTTAGCTTAACTAGCTTAAACAGCTTATGCTGGCAAATCTCCATAACTAAATAACTTAAAGCGTAAGGTTAAGCAGTTTATAGAATAAGTAATTACCGGTATGAGCGGAAATGTTGGTATTACCTTCTCCTTTTTAGTTTCATGACCAGCCAGCCCTCCTTGCTCTTAATCGTGATTTAAGGAGCTACTATTTTTATAACAAGCGGCTCGTAGAATATAGGTGAATGACCATTTATCAAAAAAATCAAGTTATCTAAAGAAAAAAACAAGCCTTTCTGCACGAATGAGCAAATTTGTGGAGGCTTCCGTCGAGGTCGACGGGGTCGCACGTTGCACGTTAAGGGGCTCTCACTGGCTCGTCTCCAGGCGTACTCGACCAGAACCGACCAGTTCCAGTCTTTTTTTAAGTTCCAGTCTTCCTTCAGTCTTATGACTGATCGTTCGATAGAACTTTATCAGTGCCTGTTCGCAGACGTTTTCCTTTCTTCTCTCTTCTCCCTCGAGCGAAAAGAAAACCTCTGGTGCCAGGCTCTATCATCTGTGGGGACGAAAACCATTCTGGGTCACTCCCGGGACGGAAACTCCCGTATCATAGATATGGGGATGCTCCATAAAAAATCAATCTGGGCGTGGCTTGGGCTTCATTTAATTTGAGCCCTAAAGGATATCTCTCCCCACATAGCGTAACGAAATTCCTGACTCTCTTCATTCTTTTACAATATAGATATTTCTTTACGCATAGAGCTCAGGCGCCTGACGCAAAAACGATTAAGTGATACGTTTATGTAAAAATAATTTCCTTTCGGCTGTCCTCAGCACCACCCAATGAGGCCAAAAACAGCAATTTCTACCCCTAAGTGAGAAGATGAGCATCACTATCATTTTTATATGGGAATATGGGAGCAACCCCCCCCGGGGGGGGGGGGCAAAGTAGCGTTATACAGCAAGGCTGTATGTTATCACCCACCCTTTTTAATCTCTATCTAAGTGATCTACTCGAATGTTTTAAGTCCTTAAATAACTACTCGTTTAAGTATGGAGTAAATAAACTAAACAATGTTAAATCTTATAAATATTTGGGAATGACACTGAACCCGTATGGAAATTTTAGTTTAGCTAGAGAAGAGTTAAAAAGGTTGGGCTTAAGGCAGTTTATAAACTATGAAAAGAGATGGGTGACAACTTTAGAGAAAATATTATGCTGACGATTAAGCTATTCGATGCTCTGATCTCCCCCATACTTCTCTACGGAAGTGAAATTTGAGGTGTTGACTGTAATGACCAAATAGAAAAAGATCCCGCAGAACTAGTTCAAATTAAATTCTTGAAATGGCTGCTAGGTGTAAATAGATGCTGCAGCCACCATGCATGTAGGGCTGAAACAGGAAGATTCCCAATAAAAATCGAAGCACAATATAGGAATTTTAAGTTTTGGCTAACTCTAACCAAAGCAAAACACAAATTATCACAGGTGTTTTATAATGATATAAAGTCGAGGATGAATAAGGAATTATGGAGCCAAAAAACCAAACGCGTATTAGACCAAGTAGGGCTGGGATACTTCTGGACAAAAGCCCATGAAAATGACGTAGGAATCTTGAACATTATCAAACAAAGACTGAAAGACATCGAATTACAAAGATGGTTAAGTGACGTAAACAATGACGTAAGAAAAGACGCCAACCAAAAGAACAAACTAAGAACCTTCCGAAAATTTAAACAATAGAAAATTATAAATGTGAAGATTATCTCCGTCAGGTCACCAACATCCGACACCGGACAACTCTAACTAAACTCGGTCTAAGTAATCACAAATTGGCGATAGAGACGGGTCGGTATATAAGACCTTATAAGAAACCTGAAGAGAGGATCTGTCCTATCTGTAAAAAAGACGTTATTTGAATACTTAAACAAAGAATACAGAATAGCAGTAAACAGAATGGCACCAGATGATGTTTTTCTGTTGTTAATAAACCCTCCGAGCAAGAACAAACCAGTGCAAAAGTTAATTGCGAAATACGTATTCGACTGCTATGAGAAAAGAAGATTATTAGTTATTTAGGTTAACATTGATTATAGTTTCACTAGTGCAATGTGTGTTATGATTTTAAATTATTTGGATAAAACGTCGATGTACATAGGACTGTATAAGACTCCAAATAAAGCATTGTCATTGTCATTGTTTACGGACCTCGTTGAAGTGAAAAAACACCTTTTCTTCTACGTTTCATGTTTGTTGTTCTTTTTCTGCCTTCCTTCAAAAGGGAAGAGTTCTTTCAGATGTTCGTACATGGCGTTAAGGAAGACAGGCCACTTGTTTTGACACTATGGCAGGATGAAACAGGCCGTGCCTTAAAAGAAGCAGTTCTCAAGCAATGTCCAAGTTTACCTTCCTACTTTATTCTACTGTTTCGAGGTCGAAAGGTACGCAGCACAGTGATCCGGGTAAGAGCCTGTGAACAGGCTCCTGGGGGAGTCTGGCGAGCTCACTTGTTCCTCATACTATACCCAACACGAGAGCTACTTTACTAGCTAATGGAGTAGACGTTGCAAGTAATGGAAGACAGTTTTCTTGTCTTAAGGAAATTTTGGCATTTTTTTTCCAATGCTGGCTAGTTGTGATAGGTTACTTGTTTAAGAGTTTTGCGGCTTTATACCTCTCTATTTAAACCGGCTTGTCTTGTGTATTTACAGATTTCGGACGAACATACACTCAGGGAACAAGGGTTGACACAAGATTGCAACATCCATGTCCATTTTAGTTTGTACGGAGGTATTAAAGCCTGATGATTTCGCTCAGTTCTAATATTTTATCTTTGGGTTTGGAGTCGCTGCTAGGGGCGTAGCTGCCTGTACGTACGATACGCACTTGCGTACCTGAAAAAGCTGAAGTTAAAAATATAAAAATAATTTTTAATGAAATAAAAGATAAAGATAATGGTAAAAAGCAAGTAAATAAATAGAAGAGACTTATTTTAAAAAGCACAGTCTGGTTCAATTCATCAATCTTTGCTTGTGTCTTTGAATTGTTCTTTTTCTAATACAACGGAACATTTTCTTTGCCACACCCAAATGTCGGTTTCCAAATTAAAACGAAGGGGCGTGATGAATTGGTGCACCGAATCTTGAATGATTTATTTAGGGAAAAGGCGGCCTGTCTTCTTCGAAGTGGACGAAAACACGATCACGTCAAAGTACGGTGCCTTTATGCGGCCAAACACAATTCTGTGAGGGTCCACGATGCACTTGGCCGGATACGTGACTGGGGATTTGGTTATATTTTGTGGTGGTACATACTCGACATGTAAGCTAAAACAGGAGCTCGAAACAGGAAATTTAATAGCAAGCTCCAGCGAGATTCCCCAATTTTATGGGGCTGGGATGTAGAATCGTAAGGACTGAAAAGTAGGGGATACGGAAATTCAGTTTTCAGGTCGTAGACCGCATTTAATAAAGGAATTCAAAGATGGGCCGGCCTGAATAAAACCTCCTAATCAGTGGATTTGTGTTTGCGTTGCATTATTAAAGCCTTCAAATTAATATATTTTTGCACTTACAATCAAGTATGTTAAAAATTTGCCTCTTTTGTAAGATATGATCAGGGGCTTCTTTTAAATTGTTTTCAGAAGAGTCTGATTTTCTCGCTGATATTCTTCAGTTTCCCAGCTGGGTGGTACGTAGTAATGAAAGCCAGTTGTCTCTTTTTTGTTTTGTTTTCTGTTTTTGAGGACCAAACGATTATTCTGAGTCAAACAAAAATGATCTTTCAAATTATATGTCTCAGGATACCTGCGTGTTCCTAATCGTCGTTTGAAGTTTGCAAGTTCCTCTTCAAATGTTGTACCCAGGAGGGTTAGAACTTATTAACGTCATTTCATAAACAATAAAAGACACGAAGGCTTAAAGGTAGTTTCATATCCCGTCATGTGCGTACCTCTGGAAAAATTCTGGCTACGCTCCTGGCTGCTAGTTTACATCTGCAAGCCAGTGTGTGTACCGTGTTTTATTTTATCTTCTTTTGCCCTCTTAGGAATGGAGAAAGAAAGGGATCCCACAGATAAAAGTGGGGGAGAAAGAAACAAAAAAGGTAACCGTATTTTAAAGCTGTCGAAAAGTTTCCCAAAAGGATTAAAAAAATTTCTTGCATATTGCAGCTATCATTATATAAATTGCCTAAGCCATAGACACTGATTTTCTTACTAACACTGAATGCTTTGTGGCATTGAGTTTTTGCGGGTTTATAATTTTACGGATTATTGCGCGTACGCACGATTTTGAGTTTCGCAAAAGGAAACTGTTTGCCAATACGAAAGACAAACTCCTCCCAACATCTGAGGTATGATCACCTTAACTTACTAAGAACGAAGGCTGGGTATTTTCTTTAATTCGCGGTGTCTCTTTTTTTTTGGCGGGAGTATATTTTTACGCCATCCGATTTTCCCCACCAAATTCGGGAATGTTAAACTGATCGCAAAAATTTCATTCCACGGGTGAACGGACGAATTAGTTCAGACCGCCTGACTAGCTACACGAGACTGTTTTGGTCCCGAATTATATAAGTCTTGCAAATTGTGCACACGCACTTTAAATCTCCAGGTTCATTGTCAGATTTTAGTGAGATTGAAGAGCGCTTCTAACTAGAGAAACAAAAAAAAAACTGACAATAATAATCAGTTCTTCGTATCTGGCCTCTAGTCCGCGGTCTAATTTTCGCTGATAGTCTGCCTAATAACATGCTAACTGACAACCGTTCATGATCACCTGTCCGGTAAAGAAGCCACTGATGTGAGAAATGGAGCAGTTGAAAGAGCCAGTGAAAATTAAGTAGCAAGTGCTACTGGCCAGTGAGTCCTAGCCCATGGTAACCAATCACAATGAAGGAAACAATATTGAGTCAGCAGCTTGTCCGGCTTCGGCTTGAAAACAAAAATAAATGTAATCAATTCAACTCCAAAGACTTCATATATTCATTGCTTCATCTTCATCTTTCCCCAGTATATTACGAACCAATTGAATGAACATCCCCAGCTCCCAGTTGGCTTGGTAGCTCAATAGATCTTATTCACGATATCCGCCATCTTTTCACGCGCTTAAGGAATTATAGGATAGAAAGCCGGGCAATGTCACGTCATTTCAAGAGGCAAACAAGTGAAAGAATTTGCCAATACTAGTAATCGCGGTCGAGTTTGTTTATTCTATCGAAACGAGACGATGATTACTAGTCTTGCAATTTGTACAGTTCGAGTTTCAACAAGTTTTACATCATTATTGCCTGCAGTGAGGACATCTACGGCCGCTATTGCATCCGGGAAAACAATGATCACTTCCACTCACAATTTGCCATTATCGTCTTTAAAGGTAGAAAGTTCTTCGCGTTTCGGCTGTCTAGAATAAAAGAAACTTGACCACGATTTTTGGTTCAGTATTTTAAAATTGCTGTGATATTGTGCTTTAGAATTGTCCTTTTTCTCTCTCTTTTCAGTGGACTGTTGTTAGTTGTTAGCTTACCTAAAATGACCTCTTTAGATATCTTTTTTGGTATGTCTACCTGCACTTGGTTCTCTTGACCGGTAGGAGAAAATCTTACCCAGCACTGACTGGTTGAAAATTTTAATGATTTTTCACACTTTTATCTCGTATATAGCTCCGGACAAGTGGAAAAAGGCACAAGTAAAGCAGTGGATTGATGAAGTTTGTGAAGAATATGAGATTGAAGAAGAGGATGTTTCTATGTTAAAAACAGTCTCAGGCAGAGGACTCGCAAAATTAACACGACAGGACTTTAAGGAAAGGTGCCCTAAACAAGGCGATCTAATCTTCACCTTGTGGAAAGAGTTACTTAAGAAATCGACAGAGGAACTTGGAAGCGACAGCGCGAAAAGCTCGCCTAACTCACCAAGGAAAGGTAAACAGTATACTAATTGCTACAAGAGAGAATTCTCTCTTGTTTCTATAAACTTTTTCTACTTTATAAGGGAAACTGGCGGGAGAAATCAATCAGAAGTTTATTGATTTGGCCGGTATGTGGGTAACCATTTTACTGGTAGCTTATTATATGAATGTGAACTTGTATGCTCTTTACGCACAATCCTTCATAATCAGTTGTTTGAGAGAATTTTCCAGTTTTAACATACTACGTTACGACTCAAAAGGGAAAAAATTTACTCGTCTAGTGGATTCGATCCAGTAGATCAACTCTTGTAAACCTGATTTTTAGGATTCATGATGCTGCGTTTGTTTGGGCACAGATCAGAAAAAAATATCTGTGGCAAGCGGTTTAGCTGTGAAAATACACTGATGTATGAGGCCCATCATGTTCAAGCGTCGGTATGCGCCAATACTTTGCTACTATAGTGCTGCATCGTCTAGATGAAAGTGTCTGCGACGCAGGCTAAAGTCAGATTCGTTAAGACGAATTAACTATGAAAAATCAGAAAGTGGATTATTTAGACGTGTTAGACCCAGTTCAGTGGGGACAATGTGACTAGGAAGTCGATCGTTACGTGGCAGTCCTCTTTGCTAGATGCAAACCAAAGCAAACTCTCCGTACTCAAAGGACACTAAAAGAAACTCACGGATCATTAATTTTAAGATCTAGAAAAAATTGGATTCAGATTTGATCTGACGAAGCGATTCGTAGTTTTGTTTTTTTTCGGTCGAGTTGTAATCTGTTTTCAGGTGAGAAAAAAAACAAAATCTGTTTTTAAATTTAAGTCTGGATTGTTATTTTCTTGAAGAAACGCACCTTAAGAAAGCAGCAAAGGAACGCCTTGTATACGTACATAACACGTACGGAGCCAAAAATATCAAAGAAATATTGTTCAAGACTTCAGAAGTAGTTCATAAAAAACATGTATGTTACTAACAAAGCCGTGCTACGTACGTAGAAAAGTTGAAACCGTGGACATCAACATGACACCGATAGATAACTCCTTGTATACTAGCAGCATTTTCGTTAGCGTTTGTCGCTGTTATAACAGCGAGACTGAACCATTAACTGGGAACAAAATCTGTGTAAATAAACAATAAACAGTTTATATGGATTCTACCACTGCGTCATACTGAGTCATCAAACTTATATGAATTTTTTTGCAAGGAGATGTGGAACACGAGACAAACCAAGCTACCGACGTTTCACCCATTAGTGTGGGACCCTCGCCGATAAATTCTCCGAGGAACATGTCTCCAAATGACGACAAACCTGTTGCAGTGCCGATTCTAGACAGTTCTCAAATGAGGTAGAGACTTGTGCTTAGTTACACTGAGTTGAGCGGCAGCTGGTATAATACGCCGAAGTACGATGTAACTTTGTGTAGAGCGCGTCGTTGGTGTAGTTATGTAGAGTTTCTTTTGGAAAGTGAAGAGCTGCTAGTAAAGCCGGCGCATGACGACGAAGAGTGGGGTACTACACTGCCGTCGTTCGTTGATAAAACGCGTGACAGCCAAGTACCCGTGACGCTTTGCCATACGTGACGGGTACACGATTGTTTTACGCGAGAACGGAAATGGCCTTCTTTAAAAGTACCATAATACTCTTTGTTTTATTTTCCCTCCAAATTTTGTACAAGTATTGTTTTCAATTTCTCTTTCTTGCTGTTACAATTGTCCCAAGAGAAATTGAACACAATACTTATGCAAAATTCTTAGAGGGAAAACAAAGAGTATTATGGTATTTTTGAAAAAGGGTTACACAAAGGACAATTTTATTATTTCTAGATAAAAGTTGTGCCCAGATAAGAACTTCTTTGCTTTTAAAACTGTTTACGCAGACAAGAATCGCCTTTAATCTTCGCATCTCATGTGTAAACGTTTGCCAAGGGCCATGGCCTTTTCCGGGTGTGAAGTAAACAACACGACTTTCACACTTTTTCCACAGTTTTAAGTTTTTCAGCATCCTTCTTTATGGTCACTGTATAGAAAGTCGATTGATTTTTAGGGCATTAACTATGCATTGCGAAAGAGAAAATGGAAATGTATACGAAAATCAAGAGCCTCGATTCATTTAGGGCCACGAAATTGAGACAAATCTGGCAGTTTTTATATTAAATAATAATTGCCCCCGCGGGGATTTCGATGGCGTACATTTGCGGACAAAAATAATTAAAAGACAAAAATAAAAGACAATTTAAAATTCAAAAATTAGACTATCCATGTCGAAATCTCGTCATATGAATTTGAAATCGCAATGAACGCAGTGGAAATAGTATCATTCGAACTTGAAGTTACTTTGAACAAGTTGAAACTATAAAGGGGAAACTCGACATCGCGATGTTGAAGTTCAAATCACCATTCCAACTAAAATGCAAATTACATGATTTGAACTTCAATTCACCTTCTCCACTCTAATAAGCCACTTAATCGTCAACAATGCAACCATCATCTTGCACAAAATTCCAAATGAAACCTTTAATTTGAACTTAAAGTTACGTCACACATTCGAATTCGAAAAACCAAAATTTCAATTCGAAAGGAAGCGGAAGTAAAAATGCATAGGAACCGAGTAACTACTAGGTACTGTGGAGCAGTTGTTGTGAAAGTTATGGACCAAAAGACACTCGTTAAGCGCAGATGAAGTTATAAAGTTCGTATAACAGTGTATATTTTAACACCAAGTGAGTTTTGCCAGACACGAGTTCACAAATCTTTGATTGGAAACCTTGCCGGATACTCTCTTTGACCGGAATAAGACTCGGATCCAAACAAGCAAGACGAGTGAATGATTCAACGGCTAGCTTATCACTAGCAGAACGATGGACGATTACAGAAATTCGCCGATCGTCAAATTCTGTGCTGACTTTTTTCCTGCCGGCACAGATGTCCTTCCGCTATAAAGTTTAAAATAAGACTAGAATGCGCGAGCATGATTTGATCAAACGACTCCTTTTAATTTCTAAGGCTTTAATACTTTCCGGCAAATAAAATGAACTAAATGTAAAAAGTGAAATAGAAATAGCGAAAAATTAAACTTCTAATTTCTTTTCTTATTGTTTAGAACAAACTATTCTCGAAACTGATCAAAGCTGTATAAATCGAACCGAAACTGTGCATGCCAAAACCTTGCGTTTCCTGAATTTATCTCACCTATAATTGTATGGAATATGTGTGAACATCCTCATTATGAAATCGGTATGTTTCAAAGAGCTACACAACGAGCAAGAATACTATTGCCCGACAATATACAGAGTGGCGGCAGCTGTAGTGTCAACTATTACTAGACCAGCCAAGAAATCTCAAATGTGAATGGCTTTCCGGCACAGGCAACCCAGGTTTGCCACTTACGCAGCCGGAAAGCCCCAGCCTCCCACACTGTTGTCTATTACCTAATTCTAATAAGGCCTTTGTTATATGTATTTACTTTAGTTATAAGGCGCGGTCGCTATGGACAAAAAAGTCTGACTAAGTTGATAAGTCATGACTTGAGATCGAAAAATTGATTGAGCAATTTTATCGGTTTACAAAAATAAGTAATTGTCAATGAGAAAGAAAGCATTGCTGTGAGTAGCTTCTATGACTTGGAAGTGAGAACGATTGGATATGGTGAAACTTATTTTGCGTACACTCAACTGATAGTCAGTATAAATGCTCTTAACCAGTTTGTGTCTTTTGCTTCTTTTGTTTACAGTGACATGGCTCTCAAAGGCCCATTTGGAGCTGTTGAAAATCTCGACGAACATAAAAAATACTTTACAATTGATGAAATTTCGAATCGTTCCCCAAAGGATGGCGAGGTGGTTTCTGTAAAGGGAATTTGTTCCTCAGGAACACACAACGTCGGCAGCGCAGGAACTCTTCTGATAAGAAATGACCCTGAAGAAGGGAACCCATTTTTAGAACTCAAGGTGGACATAAGAGTTTGTCCTGGTTCTTCGAGTTTGTCTAAGCACGTACTCGCTTCAATTTTAGATGTGAAACTGGGTGAGCAGTTTTTTGTGAGAGGAAGAGTACAGAGCCCACACGAAGGTCGTAAGTCTTTGAAGAAGGGGTTTCAAATACTTCCATTCAAAATTGTCGTGGATTCTGATCATCACGCAGCATTTAGAGAGGATGTCAAAGTGAAAAATTCGTATTTACGGCAGGTATCCATTCCATTGCCAACCGAATGTGGCATTTTTCCTGCAGAAGGGTCTACGCAAGAGCCAATTTTTTTAAAGGATTCTTTGGAGGGCACGTATGGAATTTTGTTTTGTTACCCGAATGAACAGCCAGAGAAAATAAAAGAGAGTGCTGTTGCGTTAAAAAATAGCTCGAGTGGGGATATTTTTGTCGGCGTTGACAGTAGTGGCACTGCCATAGGCTCACCAATGTCTCGAGATGAAATAATTCGGAAAAGGGATGACCTGATAAGAAATGTGAGTGGAATATTCCCAAATGTCAATGAAGGTGTTTCCATTTGTACAAGTGCGGCCCAGGCACACGAGCTTGTCGAGAAAAAGAAAGACTTCGTTGCTGCCATGTACCTGCCGCCTAAAGCTCAAGAAGCCGTGGAGATTCTGGGAGAAACAGAAAAAATTCCGATTATATATCGCATTCACGTGGAAAAAGGGACGTCAGTTGTAAGTTTCGCCAAACCAGAACATACTCGCGCCTACACACGCGTGGGCACGGAAACGAAACAGATGGCAGACTATGAAGACCTATTCAATCGCCTCGAATCGCTTGCAAACCGAAATATCCCAAAGAGAACAGCGACGCATATCAACCAGGAAGTGGAAAAAGCCTCAACGTACGAGGTAAGTGAAATGCATTACAGCATATTCAACAGAGTCAAGTTCGAAACAGAG
Source organism: Porites evermanni (assembly GCA_942486025.1). Lineage (NCBI taxonomy): Eukaryota > Metazoa > Cnidaria > Anthozoa > Scleractinia > Poritidae > Porites > Porites evermanni. The sequence continues at coordinate 123,852 of CALNXI010000302.1, forward strand.
AACAAAGAATTTAAAGTGATTATAGGCGATCCCAAAAAGATCATCCCAAAAGATTACATCAAGAGATACTCTGCATCGTTTCTCAACACTGACGGGGGTGACATACTATTTGGAGTCGACGAGGATCGGGCGACGGGGTTTGGCCATGTTGTAGGAGTATCAATGTCGCCGAATGACCGCAAAGAACTGTTAGATGAAAGCAGTGAGATGATCTGCAACTTATGGCCTCCGGTTGACAGTAGCCATTTCTTCATGAAATTTATCGATGTGAAATGCGACGCGTCTAAGAATTTGTTAAAATATCCAAAGACGTATGTTGATCAACAAGGAAAGTTTGTGACCTTTATGTTTGACAATAACTCAAAAGTGACTAAGTTCCTCAACTTGGTCAAAACAAAACTTGGTCATTGTGCAATTGTACGACTACAAAATCGCTTTGGTCTCTTGGTGAAAGATATCACGAAATTAAACGCGGAACACCTTCTTTCCGAGTTGGAGAATGAACGCGGAAAACCACCATATTTCAACATGGGGGTTGCATCTTTTAAAGAAGTTGAACCTGTACTGAGAGATTTGTGTATTGTTCATCTCCATCTGAAAGCATCGCCTTATCCCATTCACCTCACTAGCCCTTTCCACACATTTTGCTTAGATAAACAAGGGATTGTTACTGAAATGGAACCCGAGGAACTTCTTCAACGTTTCTCAAAAAGAGATTATCAATATGAGCCTGATAAACTCTTGAATGCTCTAAACGGATTTGAGAAAGAAAACACTTCGTACGTGTTAATTTGCTCACCGTTTTGCCTTTCTAAAAATAAAAGTGATTTGTATGGTTTAGTAGTCCCGGAATGGGCAATGGTATTTGACTTCGATCAAACCCCACACCAAGAGGGCCATCTCTTTAATATCTATAAGCCTCTTCACGATCGACATCAAGTGGACAGAAATCTGTTTCTCCAAACACCTCTTGACAAGAGGGTGGAAATAAACCCAAAAAATGGTGTGTGTTGGTGTGCAGTGAGAGGCTACGAAGACATAGACAAAACGCTTTCCAAAGAGGGACATGCATCGTGGATGACGTCTCATGGTCACAAAGTGACAGCACTCATCAGTGATCAGCTTGTTGTTCAAATAAATCCAAACCAGTTGGTTGTAGTTTGTTTGTGGGATGATGGGTACGAAGACCTGTTCCCCTCTGTTAACATACTTTTGCAGCACTTTTTCTCTTGCTGGGGACCTACAAAGGCGTTATTTGTTTGTTCCAATCATTCAACGAAATCTGCAGTGTTGTCCGCCCTCATACATCCACTCGGAAAGGCTGGATTTGGTAAGAAAATCAAAGGGGAGAACGTGTTTGTTGCACTGCCTCATGAAATGGCGCGTCATATAGGAGCACAACTCCCTCCACCTTACCGTTCAGAGGGTGAGTTCCGAGTCCCAAGAAAGTTCGATGTTAAACAGGGCGAGGCGAGAATATTTCCAGAGACGTTACCTCAGACTATCCGACAAGCTATTAAAGGCCATTTGCAGATAATGTATTACGACACTGGCAGTACTTTTAAATTAAAACCAGAAGATGAGGACAAAGTCAGAGAAAAGTTTTACTGTGGATCTGAAATTGATGAGTCCGGCCTTTCTAACGGAATCGCTATTGAGAGAGAAAAAATGAAAGACCTCAAGAGAGAAATGAAGTCTTTCCTCAACGATAAAAGGTCGCATGTTTGTCTGACCATAGTTAAGGCTGAAAGAGGAGCTGGTGCAACAACTTTATGCTTGCAACTATTGTATGAGTTCCACAAGCATTATGTTTGCGCTCGATTACTCGAATTTCATGACAGTCTTGCTGGCAATGTGGAGAAGATAAATCAACATTGTCAACTTCCCGTCATTCTCTTTGTTGACAGCGAAATGGCTTACCTCCCCGAGTTCGTTGACTTCAAAAAAGATGCAGAAAGGCGAAATTTAAACCTCAAATTGCTAATTGTTGAATCTGACCTTTTTTATGGTCAACAACAGATGTCAAACAAGAGAAAACAACCCATCCCATATATTGTTGGAACTGCAGCCTACAAGACGGTCGAGATAAGCCGCGAACTTAGTTCCGACGAAGCAGGCCAGTTAGTGGAACAATTTCTAAAGATAAATAATATTTCTAAAGAGAAAAAAGGCGAACTTAGAAAGCTCAAAGAACGAGTAGTAAAAGAGTGTTCCTTACGGAAATTTGCATTTGTGAGCCTTACGGCGTTTGGTAAGAGGTTTACTGGCCTGCCAGACTACGTGGAGTATCGTTTGGCCCAAGCAAATGAGTTGCAACTCCAAATCTTAGAGTTTCTTGCTCTAATTCACGTATATACGGATTTCCTGTTTCCCGTGAATGCCTTGAAGGGACTAGCCAAAAGAGAAGTTGTTTTACTGGAAGGAATTTTTAGCAACGAGGACGTAAGAGAGCTGTTAAGTCCTCCATCCTCAGCAGGAAAAAACGTTAGAAGAATTTCTTTCGTTGAGGTGGCAGACGAGGTACTTAAGCAGCAAGCAAAGAAGCGCGAAATGGTGGACCCTCTTTATCTGAAAGATGTTGCGCTTCGCCTGGCAAAATGTGCTCTTTCAGGCCCAAAACCCAGCAAAAGAATTGATCGCATTACCAGACGATTGTACGTCACCAGTGAATATGTAAGTGAGAAATTTTCCCCTCTCGTGAGGTGCGTGAGAGAACAAAATCCGGATGTGGCGCGTGACATGTTGCACGAGCTAAGTGACATATTTGAGAAAGGTTCGGGAGTGCGGGCTCATCTTTTGGCACACTTGGCGAAATACTACATGATCCAGTATGAGGATTTTCAGAAAGCAGTTCCTCTCATTGAAGAAGCAGTGTATGAAAACAAAGACGACGTCTTACTTCTTCATATTCACGGCGATTTAATTCGTCTTCACGTACAAAACCTGAAAGAACAAGAAGAATTTTCTTTGTCTCAAGTTATCCGTTACGCCATCGAGAGCAGCCATTGTTTTGAAACAGTAAAAGAGAAAAGGCCGCTGATGGAGCACGGTTATTCCTCTGACGCATTGATCAGAAAGGTTGTCATGCTGGCTGCTATTAAATCGGTTGGTGGTACCCGTTTCGTCGATTTTCTGAAAGGATTCTTAAATGAGAGAAGAGAAAATATAGTAGCGGCAAACTTCACACCAGAAGACAAATATGTACTCTCTTTAGTGCCAGAGTCTTTTGCTAATCTTCGAGCAGTGTCTATCAGTGAGTACAAAGCAAAATTAAAAGGTAGTTTGTTGGAAAATTTGGGCGATCTTGATGCCTTAAAAGAAATAAGCGAAGAACTGAAAGAAGTGATGAAAGGTACTAACGATGAAGCCTGGACTGATAAGGTCGTCCTCAAAACATTGTCTGTGGTTTACTCCCTGGAGTTCGAAAGAAAAGAACTAAATCCTGAAGAAGCTGACGAAAGAATAAAACACCTCGAACAACTGTTAACAGTGGCTGATTTTGACGAGGAGTCCATGAAAATTTGGATTCGATGTGTAAGGCTAGGCTCCAAAGTTCCCAGTTTAAAAGAAGTTCGGAAAAAAATGGACAGATGGCTAAAGGCGACCAGTAGAAGATCACCAAACGCTCTATTTTACAAGTAAGTAATGTCAGTAAAAAAAAGTACTTTACCTCTTACGTTTTCACTTCTTAATGACCGCCTACCTGAAAACTGATAAAACCTGTTTTAATCTTCAAAACATGTTGCCATGGAAAAGAAAACTTGCACGAAATAGAAGGAAAATGTATTTTTGTACCGATAATAATTTTAGTGTTGTTATATATGAAGCATATATTTTTTAAGATATGCATTTTATTCTTAGTATTTTACACATTTCAAATTATATAATCGATGATAAAACAACGAAATAGGTACGAAACTAACAGCGTTTAAGCACACCAATCAACTTTGCAAATAAAATTACTCATATATACTAACAGTTGCAGAAATTGAAAAAGGTTAAGAATAATTATTCTTGTTTGCCCTTATTCATAAAACAATTATCTAATTTCCACACTGGTTCCTTTTCAGTTACGTTGTGGCTATTTTGGAGGCCCTAAAAGACCCTAAAGACACAGAGAAAATGAAGAAAGCAAACGAATGTATTAAGGAGTTAGTACAGAAGAGAAAGCTGACAAGATCAAAAGGTGTTTCGCAGGATCCATCTCTGCCAGTAGAATGGCTTCATCCAAAAGACGGCCGGCACATTAACTCTTTGGAATCCTTGCTTAATCATGAGGATTTGGTGAAGGATTACTTGAAAGGGACATCACCTCGACGGCAAAAGCCTGCTGGCAAGGAAATAATCAACAAAGCGTTATTTGAAAAGAAAATAACCAAGTGGGACGGAGTGGTGGATGAAATAACATCTGACTGGAAAGGAATCATTAGCTTAAAAAATCACATTAGTGTGTCATTTGTACCCGTCAATGTTCATCCCCATATGCCGAATGAAGGAGAGAAAGTAACGTTCTGCCTTGCATTTAACTGGACTGGTCCATGTGCCTGGTATGTCGTATCGGAGCCAGGAGTTGCCAAAGCCCGGAAAGCAATCTCGCTTTCTTCACCTTTCTTACCGGTAAATCCAGAAGACGATGGTTCTGACAGTGAAGTAAGTGATAAGGGTGATGATGATGGTCTACTACCTATGGTGAGTGAATCTCTTCACAAACAAACTGTATTTAAGCGAAAGAGTGTATTGGCGGAGAACGATCAAGATTACCAGTGGATCCGATATCAGGACAAAGAAATGCAGGGAATTATTTATAAACTCTTTTCTGACAAAGGATATGGGTACATCTATCATCCTAACTTTGAAGCGACTCTCTACTTCCATGCAAGACAAATTGTTCCCCCAGTAGACAGTCTGCAATCAATAAAGCAGTATTCTGTGGTCTCGTTTACCGTAGGAATGACTTCAAAAGGAGAACGAGCGATGAACATTAAAACAGTGGTGGTATGTTCTTACTTAATTTTAAAAATTTTCAGTTAATAATATACTACGAGGCTTCTACGTTGATCAACGCCTCTGAAAGCGTAAAATGTGTCCTGCGTTCTAACGGCGGTGGCTTAAACAAGTGCGTGTTCTTGTCAGTTTTTATCCAAACAACGAGAAGGGCCCCACGTGTCCTGTTCAAAATAACAAAAGCCTCCCATTTTGATTAATTGATGCGGCCCGATGATTTTCAAGATTTTATTTCTTTGGTTTCGGAGTCGAAACTAAAAAGCACACAACCCGAGCCGAGCCTGTGAAGGGCTCAACGAGGCGGGGGGATGGGAGGGGCGGGGATGCAGGGCAACAGAAATTTAGCGAGAGGGTAATAAAGTAAGAATATAGGACAGACTCGGAAAGCCATGCAAAACTTTCTCTGCTTTCTCATTGCCTGACCTGACTCGTGAGGCTACCTGATTTCTTACTCGAGTGCCGCTTCGCTTCCCCGGGTTAATTTTTTCACGCAATAATGGAAATAGTAGTAGCCATCAAAAAAGGAAGCAATAAATAAAGTGCATTTCTAAGAATAATTTATGATCGAGTGACGATAAAATAACGAAATGACCCCAACTACAAATTTCAGCTGACGTGCTTTATTGCCAGCAATTCGTTTTAGAGTGATCTTTTGTTTGTTTTTAATAGGATGAGGAAAGTATCAGTAAACAGCTAAAAGAGTGCCGTGAAGCACTTGTTAGAGAGGAAAGCACGGACATTACAACTCATCCACCCGAAGCTACTCGACGGTACAGTATAGACTGATTAGCGTTAGAAATAAATAAATCACATCATACTCAGCCTTCAATAAATGTTAGTAAATATGAAATAGCAACCTCTTTCCGGGCAGCGGCGCGGCAGCCCTGTGGTTTATGCCAAGTGGACTCAAAAAAAGGCGAAAGAGTTCACGGCTATCCGAAGACGAAATATCGGAATTTCTGAGTAAAACTGAACGAAGTGCAACAATAAGCAATATTTGCTCGATGGATGCCATTTAGTTTTTAATGAGTATCTGCGAAAGAAAAACATGTTTCTGTCCCGAAACCGTGCCGGCAAATGTTTTGAGGAAAGTGTACGAAGAGCTAAGGTTTTTAAAAACTTAAAAATATTTTGAATGAATGTCAAAGCAATTATTGAATTCGTCTTTCGTATGATATAGAAAGAACTATGCAGGTTTCTGAGTATATTATCCACCTCGGCCTTCGGCCACGATGGATAATATCCTTCTCGATCTGCATAATTATTTCTTCACATCATAATTATAATCAGCCTCATTCAATCATGTTCAATAAGTATTGTGTCTATCGATTTGCTGTTATTGGCTTACAGGAAAGTAAGAACAGTGCAAACATTGGACGACCTTTTGGGAACTCGTCAAGAAGGTTATATTTGCGATCTAAGGTGTCCCCCAGAGCACAAATCAGTTCAAGGGTGGATCAGACTGGAGGTGATTCAAGAAGGGCTTTTTTTTCAAGAATCCTTGTCTGGTATACAAAAGAAAGAGATTGGTAACTATCGCCTGGAAGCAAAAGTTCAGTTCCGTGTGAATAAAAATGACGACGGTTTCTTTGCAGAAGATCTGTACATTACTGAGGTATGGGAAAAACCTTTTTGGATATACTTTTCAACTGATTGTTTTTCTTTACGCTTGGTGTCCATAGAAGCGCCGGAACCAAACCAGAGAAATTCCTAAGGTAAAATAGCCAAAATTATTACAACAGAACGTGATCAAAGTCATCAATGAAAATAACACTTCATTAGTCATGGTCATCACCCGAAATAAGCGGCATGCATGACCGTCGTTTAGTCCTCGATTGCATAGGTTTACAATAATTGATCGATTAACCGACCAAGCGACCACTTGCGCGTTTTCGTCCTAGGTTACTATACATTGCAGTATGATTCAGAATGGATTGGATTTAAAGGAACAGAGTATTAAGTAATTGTTACGCCTGTTCAGTAGCAACTGTTGATCAGAAAGATACCAAAAATACGTGCAATGTAACAAAAGTGTTAACTCTATTTCAGTCTCAATGTTTATTGTCCGCTTACATGTCCGAGATTTTCAAGGTCCCCACTTTAACATGAACGCGCTGGGTCAGCTGTCGGCATTTTTTAGTCACGCCAGTGTCGCCAAAAATGGCGGCCTGGCCGTTGTTATTTTTGGTGAACCTGAGAACTAGTTTACGGCAGTATAAATAGCGCTCGATTTGCAACCCGGGAAAGCGCGGGCTCTAACGTGAAAGCGTGAAAAACAAAGTTTATTTTGATACCAAAATCGATGGGAAAAGATTGATATGTAATTTTTCCTTCGTCTTCGCTTTTACCCCATAATGGCGCAAAAGGCAACCGGCCTGAAAATGACAAACTTCGGCTTCAAAAGGCTTTTTTGCTCTTAATAATTTTAAAAGGATAAACCAGTGAGCAGCACTTCTGCTAACTTCTTGAGTTGTAAAATCTTTTATTTTCTCCTAAGCGTTTCGTGTGACTAGCGTACACTTCATCAAGGAATTTTACAATAAAACTAAGCGTACCTGTATATTTACCTTAAAACACAAAACACCAACGGATTTTAAAGGAACTACAAACCTCGTGGTTATACCTCTAGGAAGTAGGCGGAAAAATATTTGCCAAGGTGTGACATGTTTGTAATGTTTTGGGGCCCACAGTTAGCTAGAGGTCCAGTTTTCAAGTGAGATGTGTGCATGTGTTTCCCTTTGAACAGGTGTTTTTGCAAATATACATCGCATAGCGAGATCCTAACGCCATTGAAAATTTGGTTTTTGTTTTCGAAAAAGTCCGCCATATGCTCCTTTTCATTGGTGCTACAGCAGTTCAAGGTGCGCTGCAGCAAAACAGGAAAAATATCAACTGCTAAGTTGCTCGTGTTCGGAGGTCCAAAAATTTGATTCAAATGGTCAGATGCTGTAGATTATTTTAACTAAAAAAACAAGAACGCTCTTAGTCGCGTGGAGTCTCGCTTGCTTGGAGATGAGTTTAGTTGTCAAAGGCCCCGGTGCTGTTATACTACTTTTTCGTTTGGAATACAAAACGAGTGTTGTATGTCATAATGTATATACCATAAATGCTCGAATTAGCGCCCAGCTTCAAATAAGCGCCCCGCTTCGAATTAGCGCCCCTCCTACG
>CALNXI010000302.1:134523-159523 GCA_942486025.1 Porites evermanni
AAACAAAGTGAATCTATTTAACCGTACATTTCCTGTAATTACGACAATATTCTGAGAAACGTAACGCCTTAAAAAGCCACAAAATCCGGATTTCCCCGCTATAATATTTTCTCATCCTGCTTGGGGATATTTCCTTTTTAAAAAGTGCCTGTATGTCCATTCGAGGAAAATTACGTCATTGCCAAACTTACATGCGTTATTTCAGTCATCGCCGAAAATAAACTGCATTCTCATCACGAGACTCATTTCCATACGATGAAAGTCGTCACGATTCTTATCCCCAGTTTCCACGGTCTTCGCTAGGAACGCGGGGCCTACAAACTAGGTCCCACCGACGAAAAAAAACGACTGCATTTTAAGAGTCTCGCTCTGCTCAACCAAGCTTCAGAAGCTTGACTTAAAAGGCTTTTAAAAAAGCCATAATTCGCGTTTCCCAGTAAATACAAATATAAACGAAAAAAATCATTCGGTTAAATATGTGAGAGCGAGAAATACCGACGAACAGAGGTTTATAACCTTCCTCATCGAAGTAAACATTTGCTGCCATCTTGGAAATTATTCATTTTATGTCCTGCTTACACAAGGGTGTTTGAATTTCATTTGAAAATCCGCTGAACGGCTTAAACGCTTCTTTCTTCCCAAAGTGTGACTTCGCGTGTAACAGTTAAGAAATGGTAAACTAGGTTACTAAGCACGAAAGAAGCGTAAGAGTCGCACGAGGTGATAGCCGAGTGCAACTCTAGCTTCTTGAGTGCTTAGCAAACCCCCCAAGAGCATCCACAAATCGATGGTTGCAAATCTACAACGTTTACCATTTCTCTTATAATATATAATTAAAGGAGAAAACATTTCCATTTCTCTTCGATTGAGTCAGTCATCGGTACTATACACGAGTTGATGTATGCTGCCATCTGCCTGCGCGTAAACAAATCTTGCCTTAAAAAGACTTGCCTTTGAAGTTTTTCTTTCGCTGAATCAACCATTGTCCGTCTTAAGGTAAATTGCAAATCTATTTTTGTTGTTATTCTGAATGGCGTCTGACTACTTGCTCTTGTTATTACTATAGCTGCAACCCCGGTTGCAACCGAGAACACCAACTAAATCAGTTGATAGACTTTGATCATTTCCGATATTCAATGAGTAATCGATGAATAATAGATAGGCCGCAAAATTTTCAGTCATCGATTAGTGATTGACTAGTTATTATAATCTCGCAGCAAGCCGAACAACATTAGGGCTAGAACAGTTTACTTATTGTTTCAGCTACTGTAGTCATGGATCAATGCCGCTGCTTATGACGAAAGCCTTCCTAAGTCGAAGCAGCAGTTCTTTGCTGAGAAACAACCACTGCATGAGACTTCCAACTATAGTTTCCACAAATCTGGATAAATCGAAACAACCACCTTAGACGCTGAAATCTTTTACCCGGTAGGCACTCTGCGGTGGCTGTTTCTCAACAAAGACACAGTCTCTAATAGCCGAGAGAGTAAGACAGATAACTTGACCTTCTGAACGTTTCGTTTCTGAAATGTTTAGAAGGTCGAGTTATAAAAATTCACGTTAATGTTTCTTGACGATAATAATAGCCAAATAGGAATTGAATTTGCATCTAGACTAACCAATTTATATAGGCCATGACGAAAACAAAGCGGCAAGTCAAAATTATTTACTGGACAGTAACCATGGCCTATTTACATTGGTTTTCTACATGCAAATTCAATTTCTATTTGGCTATTATTATCGTCAAGAATCATTAACGTAAATTTTTATCAACGGAAATAAGTTAAGAAAAAAATTGCTAGAAAGTATATGAGATGGATAATCATTAGATAATCGATGGGCAATCGAACGCACAATAACTCATCGATGACATCAATGAGTAATAGATAGCCACAAAATTTTTGGCCATCGATTAGTCAAAGATTACCAATTGATCATAGCGAATAATCAATAACTAATCAGTTGATTACCTGATAATGATAACTCATCGATTACTCATTGATGTCATTCATCATCGATTAGTTATGTCTGGTGCCTTGTAAACACGTCGCACAAAAAAGCAGTGTGCTGGTGCCAGGTTTACCCTCCCTCCCCTATATTAAACTGTACACACCCAGTGGCTTTTCTCGTTTTTTGTCCCAAGAACCGGAACCAATTAATATTTTGGTTGCTTTTTTGAACAGCACCCCGAGGCAAAGCAAGTCCAATACAAGTGTGGTTGGGAAGATTCAGTTGGAAAAGGAATACAAGAAGGCTTTATTGGCTTTCTTAAAAAGCGACATGGTTTCATTACTCAGGATTTTCCCAGAGAAAGGAACCTTACAGGAATTTTCTTTCACGAGTCGGACCTTAAGGGTTGCACGATCAGGCAGTTAAACATCGGTGACAGAGTGCACTTTCGTGTTGAACAGAACGACAGAGGGTGTGTTGCGAAACAAATTGACTTGTTGATTCCAGTTGTCCAGGCAGTTCAACAGGTAATCTTTGCTTTAGAGCGAGATTTTTTCCAAATTTACAATTCACAAGGCAACTTCTAAGCCCGTAAAAGTAGTGGACTGAAAATTAAATTGCAAATTTTCTGTTTTTTTTTTTTTCGGCGGATCATCAATTATCTGCAATTGTACGTTACAAGAGTTATAATTTTAACAACAAAGGCGTAAGAGCATGCAGCAGGGATGTGAACAGTAGACCTCAGTCACAAAACGAATGATATCATACAAGGGTTTTCACACAGTAGCCTTTCAACACTTGGGAACCTTGCTTTAAGTCGCAGCTCTCTTGTTTTCGAGCTACAATCGGCGACAAAATTGTTGAGACATTGTACTTAAATAGGGTGACTTCGGAGAACAAAAGAATCCGCACCCCTCCCCTGTCCCCTCCATTCAAATTTGGGGTGTTTGTTGTTTTCTATAGGTAGCTAGAACAAGGTCACAACATTGTACGGAGGGGATGGGGGAGGAAAGCTATATTTCCTCCTTTTGAAGTTCATAAAACGTAAAAAAGCCTACTTTTGGGCGAAGTGTCTCAACTCATTTTGTCGCCGATTGTAGGTTCCATTGTTAACTTTGTTTGTTCATTGTTTTTCCAATCAATCCAGTGAGGTCTTCCGAGAGCTGCAAGGTCGACCGTTTAACAGTGCTAACCAGTGCTAACCAAACAAACTTATTAAGCAGTTTACAGGAAGCAGAAATTCAATAAATTCCAGTTATTTAGCAGTTGTGGTGAACACTGAGCCGCTCGAAGTGCGGAATTCAAATCTGTTCGGTACCACAGTTTTAACAAAAAGAAATCGACCCAGGAAAATACATGAAAAAGAAAGTACTTCTAACATTCATTCTNTGATTATGGTCCACGGTGGGAAGGTGTCGCGCGTGGGGGTTGGGGTGTGGTCTGTGTGTCGCGTCTCGCGCCGCGTGGGTGGCGCGCGCGCCCGTCGGGTGGGGGGGGGGGGGGGCGGGGGGCGAGGGCGGTGGGGGGGGGGGGGGGGGGGGGGGGTGGTCACCAAAAAAAAATTTTTGTTTGGTCTAAAAATAAGGGGGGGCCCGAGCATCTCCTCTGGATCCGCCACTGGGTTGAAGTTGGTGGCTTTGTTTCTCCTCAAAACGGAAACCTGCGACGCTAAAACTGTTGAGAGTTTCTCGTAGATGCTATATTTTGCTTTCTTAACATTGGTTACCACAAGAGACAGACAGATACAAAGTAAGTTTGATGGATGGAAGTTCTTTAATCTTGCCCCGCATTCAGCATTACGTTGTTCCTCTTGTATTGCGAACTGTAATATCGCCGTAGGTTTCTGATTATTCAGTTTTTTTTGCAGTAAAGCTTTGGGTAGGAATACCCTTGCAGATAGGCGATAGTCCGTCGGCACGCTTACTCTAAGAAGAGGTTAATTTGAGCAGTATTTTGTGCAGTGAGTTCTACGGTCATGATTGACTTCAAACTTGCAGATATAAAACTAGAGAGCTCTGAGGCTTATTTGCTGGATTTAGAGAAAAATCTGTCGTAGGGTTTCGAGGTTATTAATGCTTTTTGTACAAATGCTGTTTTAAATATATGCGGATATCTCAAACGCTTTTATTCTTACAAGAAAATAAATAACATTTTCTTTAAGTTCTACCATTTTTTATTATAAGGATGCCAAAAATCATAGAAATCGGTTAAATCGTTCCTGCCGAAAAACAAGATTCAAAAATATAACCAACGCGCATATAAATAGGTTCGGGCCACCTTAAAAAGAGAATCAATTTTCGTTTGTCTCCTCCTTATCAAGACGCTGGCGGCACACATGCACCTATCCGAAATTTGTGGGAGTACCTCCCCCGGGGGCTATGATTACAGCATGTAGTCTTATCTAGTGGTGTGCTGGTTTTGTTTCCCAATTCTTCAGTCTTCAAACTAACCAAAACTATGCAGCTAGTAGCTGGCATGATGTGCTGACAATTAGGATCGTTTTGCATGAAGAACGTCAGGAAACGTCAAAAAGTCGTCTTTTGCGGAACCTTTCATCACACATTGGTGACCCTCTCGCGATGTTGATCGAAGTTACATTCGAAGAAATTCTTTTCAAGTGGGAGAGGAAACAATCCTTTGGCTAAATTCTCTGTCTTTATTCTTGAATACAACGAAGCAGATTTCTAAGTCCTAAACAAAAAAACAACACCCGAAGGAGATAAGAAATTCGATGGCAGATCAAAAATTCTCTATAGATGGATCACAACAAGCACTGTATTAAAGATCAAGATCTAACACCCCAATTGTGAGGCTATGAATCCGGATAAAAATTGAAAACTAACAAAAGCTGTCGACCGAAAATGAAGTCTTGTTCATTTCTGCGCGGGCGGGTATCGTTTCAGGCTATTAAGCTGGCCGATTTTTTTCTGATTCCTGTACGCAAAAGGCAATGAGTCGAAAATGACTGGGGAATCATAAAGTCTCTCTGAATAGCAGCAGCCAGAAAAGTAAAAAAGTTAAATAAACCCTTTAAATCCCCTCTTCTTTTTAACTTCCCCTAGCCAGCTTTCTCGTTTGTTCTGCTTGTTTACTATCTATATTTGTCTTTCAGGGAAACTTTCCCTCCACTTCAGCTTCACTTGGTTCACGCCCGTTTCGAGAAAGACCTAACTCAGACGTAGTAAGCTTCTTTATATGTACTTCTAATATACCATATAACGTAAAATTCCGAAAATACGCTCCGGGGTTATATTTTTCAGACCTTTTTAGAGAGGTTTATGTTGGCTGATCCTTATTATATAATAAGCATTTTAAAGCCGGCTGGGTTTACAATTGAAGGGTGATTTGTGTCAGAATTTTTTCAGTCTGCTAATGATAAGCAAAATATAACCTTTCAAAAATATATTTATAGAAGGTTTTTTGCGTTTTAAATTTGGGCACCTTGATTTGGAGGTGCTTATTTTCGGATTTTTACCGTAATTAGCCTGATTTAAAAGTTGTGGAAATTGTGAAATTCAACTCATGACATTGTCCCACCCTAGAAGTTTTATTCCATGTGTCACCAGCCTTCGACGCAGGCTCATGTGTCACAGACCGTGATCACTTGTGTAGAAAAGTGTAATCAGCAAAGGAGCTATCAGGATGGGCTGTTATTCCATGATAACTCGACTGAAACAAAAACCATTTTAATTTGTGGCATTTGTTGTTATCTTCGACAGAAAACCGGTTTACTTTTCCCCTTGCAGCACTACTGACCTTGATCCCCCTGCAGCTTGTGATCACGATCCCACTGCTGTGATCCCTGAACCCATCTCCCTTATTGCCGTCCCTGATCCCCTATACCCCCCTACGACCAGTTGGACGATGCTGTAATTTTAAAAGGTTGTTTTATTTTATTTTTGTTTGGTTTCTTTTTGGCTATTTTCATTCTGAAAGATCTTCCTTAGCCGTCTTTGATTCCCAGCCATCGGGTTAAAATGACGTGGCCATACTTTTACAAGTCGTCTTTCGAGTAAGGAAAAAAACAGATCCATATTTGTTTATTTTCCATATTTGTCTTTCAGGGAAGCTTTCCTTCCACTTCAGCTTCAGTTGATCCACGCATGTTTCAAGAAAGACCCAACCCAGAAGTGTATGGATGGTCGGATCGATGGTTTCCTGGATTCAATCCAAACCAAATGGGGTTTCAGCCTTCCATCTCTCCCGGAGGTAGACCTCCAATGAGAAATTCAACGTAAGTTTTTTTTGAAAAAAGGACCTACAAACCCTAAATAATGTTTTGAAAGTACTGTTCAGGAGCATTTGTATAAGACTATTGTGGAAAAACCAATCATAGGAGTCTAGCGAGGGCGTTTTAATCGAAAGAGAGTACTTTATTATAGGAAGTTAACGCTTAAATTAACGTGCATTGAAGGAAAAACTATCCCCAAAAAGAAATTAACGAGTAAAATTTCAAAATAAAGGAAATTGACGAGACGTACACAGAAAAACAAACTCTTTGACACAACAGGAACAAATAAAGCGTACGATACGAAATGCAAACGGTGATTGTGGAAATGCCTAAAGGTGCGTGTTAAGGTGGCTCCGTCATTAATACAGGGGCATTGAGCTATGACGAGCTTTTCGTAATAACTTTTCCATTTTTAACGCGATGGCTGCCAAACGTTGCAAAGAACAACAGGTATGGCATTCGGCAATACTATAAAATATTCTGACTTCACAGCTATTTAATATCTTTTGCGAAATTAGCGCTTAAAAGGACCCTACTGTTCAAAGAAAATCGCGTCTAGTAAAAGACGCGATTTAAGAGACTCATTAAGACGCACTATTTTAAAGAGGCCTATAGCGACCTGTCTTGAGTCATCGTAGGTTTTTATTTTCTACTTTGTACTTCTTACTTGTTATAGGTTATGCTGAGTTACCTACTAGGAAGGAAATGTAACAAATGATTAAGCTTTAGTATATAGAGAGTATGTAATATAACTTTTGTTTCAGTTTTATTCGAGTGTTATGCGCATTTGATGATATCTTTTAATGTTAAATGCGCAAAAGAGCCATAGATATTATAATTATTATTAAAAACTTTTGCTGATATTTTTGGCTGAAATTTCTGGTATCGGCTTTTATTGATATAATGAATACGGTATGCCAGATAAATTTCACAGAAATCATTGGAGCAAAAGTCCGTAACAAGAAAGTCGTTCAAAATTCGGCTGTGAAATTGTTTTAGAATTTCAAAACCAAATTGCTCTGAGGTAGAACGAGTCAGTAGTTCGAATTTGCTGCACAAGAAATTGCAGTGTATCCTTATTCTGAAAACAAAGGCCGGATGCTAATAATGTTATTCTTTAAAAGGTATTCTTTAGCTCTAGCAGCACTATAAATTGCTCCAAACTTTGCTCTGAAGTCAAATGACTTGTTCCTCGACATTTTTAAAATATCTCTTAGCAGTTTTGGCTGAAACCCCTGCTACATACATGCATTTTGATGTATTGCAATGCACCTTCGGCGGCTTTTACTGCTGTACGTTGCTTTAAACTCAAGAAAAAGGTATAAGGATTGCAAGCTACCTTGTATCAAAGATCAAATAGAACTGTCGAGCACCTTCATTTATGAGTACAAAATGACCACGGGCGGCAGTTCTGCAAAGAATTCGTACCTCGCCCAAGGGAACGAACGACAATGATACCCATACCTGCAAAAACCTGCGAAAAGTTCGTCATACCTCTATAGGCCTGTATTTATGACGGAGCCACCTTAAGCGAAGGAATATAGTCATGCACTTCGAGCGTTCTTTGGCTTCACAGTCTACCGGCGGATCACTGAGACTTGAAATGTGACAGATCTTTCTACTGATAAGGAAGACGTATTGAATGTGCTCCTTGAACCATACCATAATTTGGTAACCTGTTTGCAATTTTTAAATATTATCTTTGTAGCTTTTTTAGCTTCATAGAATGGTATAGCTCTTAGAAACTTTGTAATAAGCGCTGTATAGACTTATACATTATTATTATTAATGACCATCATAGAAAGTCATTAATTTTTCGACAGTGGAAAATAATTATTCTTGATCCTTTATTTTGATTCGTTTCCTTAATACTTTGTGTTCATAGTAAATAACTGGTAACTTAGACGTTAGGGTCGAGTTGTTCAAAGCTGGGTTAAGATAACCCTTGGTTAGTGCGAGATTTGAATTCGGGTTTGAAACCTTAAAAAGCATTTCACTTTTAATTCTTTTTGTCTACAAGTTGATGATTGGAAGCTCTAAAAATAATACAGAAAATTATCCGAGAAAATGCTTTTGAACACAAGAAAAAGAAACCTGGGTTTCATTTAACCCCGGGTTAAGCGCTAATCGGCCTTCGAACAACTGGACCCAGGAGATTAAAATCAGGTAAACACTTTAAAGGTAAAAAAAAACTAATCCATAAATTTGTGTTAATTAATAGGTTACAAGGGCCTTTTCCTGAGGACTACGGTGGACGGCCCTTATGGCGAAGGGAAACAAGGAGGAAATGATAACTTGCTATCCTCCAAGATGACTGACAAGTGTCCCATCAACAAATCAGCTCTCCCCATTTGCAAATGAAAACAGCAATACTTTTACTTTATTTACCATGACGTACACAGAGCATCGTAGTTTAACTCCCGTATTTTTTGGCGTATTTTTCCTCGAGTTGCCGCTACCAGGAATTCTTCTGAAAATTCTCGGTTGACACCTTCAAGTTGGGTTGCTGCCACAATTTTCTTGACCCTCAGCAAGACTAAGTTAATTTCTCGGGGCTACTTGGGTGGCAGGGCAAATTGATTGGTCGTTTTCAAATCCGTCGTTAAGTCAGTGCGTCAGACAGTCGCGTGGTTAAAAGATGGTCAGAGTCGCCTTGGCAATTTATGCTAAATTCCATCTTACATACCGTAATTGAATCACAACTACCTTGCATCGTCAATAAATTTGTACGGATTATGGGGTAGAAAGAGAGTTGGCAGAGAAACTTAGGTTCTTTTCCTCTCGACGAAACTTTGTAAGTTGCGTGAAAAGCCAAAGAATGTTTGCGTCTAAGGCTTGTATATAAATAGAAAGTGAAGGACAGTTATGCATCGTTTTTATTTTTCATCGTTTTTTACTTTGTAGTACACTCACATTTGTGTTCATGGACTTTGAAAAATAGGCTTTGTTATTGATTTAGACTTAAAGATCGTTATTCTAGTTTTTTTTTTCTCTTATTGTCTTCTGTTTCAATTTTACCAGCCTTGGTTTAAATTTTTTGGCTGTGGTAATGTTTGATGATGAGTTTCAAACAAAGGAAAATATAATTGATAGAGCTTGGAAATTTACATTTCATTGAGTAAAAGCATGCCAACAATTCGATAACTTTACAAATTTAAAATGGTACATATTTTTGCATTTGTTTGTTTATTAGTGTGTACTTGATTGTTAAACATCTTTTCCTCTAGTTTAGTCTCCTTGAAAAAGACACAGAAAGAAAAATTTCGTTGTTATTGGTTTGATGATACTTAGCGAAGAT
Organism: Porites evermanni; assembly: GCA_942486025.1. Classification (NCBI taxonomy): domain Eukaryota; kingdom Metazoa; phylum Cnidaria; class Anthozoa; order Scleractinia; family Poritidae; genus Porites; species Porites evermanni. The sequence goes on from CALNXI010000302.1 coordinate 144,003, forward strand.
ACAATCAAAATGACGATTTGGAGATGAAATGCCTCGAAATCGAAATAGTTACTTTGTCTGGGACTCGGATAGGACTGAAAGGTTTGATTCCAAATCCAACTTTCGGTTTTTAGGGCCCTTAACTTATTCTGGTGTAGACTAACAGTAGACAATAGATGGGAATCATTTTTTGCATTCACATTACTCTACTCACAACTATCAAGTTACAGTTCTATAGTATTACCCACGATTGCTTTGCAGTACACTTACTAACGAATACCTTACTCTCCATTACAATAAACCAAAGCAAACAGCTCGTAACACTACATGCTTTTTATTTATATTTAACCCGTACTCAATGTAAATAAAACAAAGGTGCGAGTGACAGTTTCCAAAGATAAAGCTATAGATAGAATGAATAAGAAATCGGCTTCAAACCCTCGAGTTTCAAACTTCTTTCAAACTTTCGAGTTTGTAAATCATGGTTTCCATATAGCCGTCTGGATGGTCTCGACTCGTATTTTGCTACGATTTGGGCGATCGAAACGACCTGAACGATTATATCGAAACGGGGCTTAAAGTTAATAAAACATGTGATGTGACTGACTGTTTCAACTTCCCTTCCCTTTACCCTCGCCGTTCCTTTAGGAGAAGTCTGTTTTTTTGGGTACACCAACATTGCCGTCGTGACGCCGGGTGCATACGTCCCGCAAGTTCAATTTCGACCTGGGAGTTGATAGAACGTTATCAATGTAGAAGGATAGTGTCGCGAAACAGATCCTGTCTGTCGCGATGCGCTAAATGCGCCCTTCATTAAACTATAGAAGGTTATTTTCGTGGCGTTAGGGAGGGGAAACCAACGTTTCCCTCGAAAATCAACTGTTGCAGTTTCGAATGCAAATCCTCAGTTGAAGATGATGGATGTGATATTTTGAAACACGAAAAAGAGTGTTTCATCGGGATTTACAAACGCAGAAAAGACTCCTGACGACGCAAGACAAGGCTGAGCTTTCTGACCAACCTTGAAGTTTTGCAACGTTCTCCGAGCCCCGGTACAGTTTCTATCGTTTTCTCTTCAGAAAATATTACTTGGATACATCTTTAAATGAACAAAGAGCCGTCAGGTTGTTGTTCAGCTAGCGCCATCTTGAACTGCAGTTGCTTGAGCCACTTGGCCAGTGCTGACTTGGTGTCTTTGTTGATCCGTCGCCGAGACTGGGCTTTGCGCAATCGCGCATGTGCAGCTTCCGAGAGCTGGAACGAGAAAATGAAGAATTTGAGAGGACAGTAAAAACATAAATCGGATATTGGAGATTCTAAACCTAGGAGGCGCCTTATTCGCGGCATAATAAAGGCCAGCAAATGATGATGAAGAAGATAGTAAATCACAGTGAAAAAGTGTGAAGCGTAAGGGCTTTCTTATGTTCGGAGGGGCTTCTACACGAAGAGGCTTATCTTAGGAAGGCTATCTCCGTTTCAAAATTCGTTTAGCTTACAATTGGACAGTAGTTTGTGCCGGCAGTTTTCTAATGTTGGTGCATGAATTGGAAATGCATGAGAATGTATAATTATATCTCCCTTTTAATAAGTCACCTTCAAAGACAATAGCAATAAAATTTATGGCACATACGGTAAATTTCACGCATATTTTTACTTCATAGAGTGGAAATCTATCGTGTTCAAAACTTGTCTTTTGCATTGCAAATACGATTTATATTGAGTTTGAGGGTAGCTCCCAAATACGGAGGGGCTTGTACACAAAAGGACTCGGTTGCGGCTTTTATAAGTGCATAACCTCAGCTAGTTTAGATCTTATAATGTGATATCTACTATCCCTTTACCTATACTTAAAAAGACGAAAAACGAAACAACTCAATTTAAGTTAACCAAGCCTGCATAGCGGGGGGATGGACGGAGGAGTGTTGTAGTTTTGGCCGCGAGAAGATTGGAAGCTCGCACGCTTCGCGCATAGTTAGTAGTAGACTATAGAGGGGACATACTAACTATACTTCGCGTGCCCTCTCCGCCGGCAATAAAGTAGCCCGGGCAAAACAATCCCGCCGGCTACCCAGGCTTAAGTCAACCTTCCAAGGCTTATTCTCACCCCTTGGGAGAAACAGTACGTCAGAATTGGATACCACATCGGATACAGCTGTTAAGGAAAAAAAGCGTTTGAACTTTGGTTACTTCAAATACACGAAAACATTTTATATTTTTGTAAAATTTGAGAAAAGTTCATAGCTCATAGCGTCGGGTATCCCAAAATTAAATTGCTAACTGGAGCTTACTTCAAAGGTTAGGGGAGAAGTCAATTTGGGACACTCCAAAATGATGACAAAACTTGTTCACAGATTCCACCCCTCTTCTGTGCGTATTTAATTTAACTATAAGCTGTCTAATAAGAAAATGTCTCAGGAGTTCGACCGCTTAAAGAACTCATCTTCCAGGATACTGAAACTAACTTTTCTACAGGGCCCTTGAAAAGAAGAGAACTTCACGGATATTGTTAATCTTCTCCTCTCTTCAGCACCCGAATGACACAAAAGAGGACTCTTCGGGGAAGGGAGAGCAAAGTACGTACTTACCATGGGGAGGGGAGTAGAATTACACTCCTGTAGAGCTTCTATTAAATTTAAGAAGTGATGACTCACACTCAGGGTCAGCTGAAATAAAAGAAGAAAGTAGTCTTGAATATTTAAAGAACCTTACGAATTTTGGAGAATTTTAAAGGACAGTTGTGTGAAAAATGGCTTCAGAGTTTCTTTGTAAAACGTATCAAACACGTCCGAGAGGTGACAATATATAGCTGCACAAAAGGATACGGGCTTTTGCGATTCTCGCTCCTCGAATAGTCTCCTCCGCACAGATTCTATGTGTCTACACGCAACGCTCCTTACCATATTTTGCGTTACGACACAAAGAACAAGTCTGATAACTGCGTGGGAGATTATTCTACTCTTCGAAAGGCTAAGGATCGAAGCGAGCCAACACGCATGCTACATGAGATCATAAACTGAACTTATCATAGTGGTGGCTATATAAACATTTTTGTCCGTCAGCATTCATTTGGAAATGAATTGTGGATTATTTTTATGCGATTACCCACCTCCTTCGCTTGCGTTAGCAGATGTAGCATTCCAGGAGTCACCTTTCCCCAGAATTCCATCACAATCGAGGTCGCTTGGGTTGAGGGCTCACCAGGACTCTTCGTATGATCACAGTAAAGAGTCCACAGCTAAAACAAATACATACAAGTACCCAAAAAGAAACATGATGAGAAATTTGCATGATATATCTCTTCCCTGGCGTATAACAGCTGCACCCCATTACCGGCGTAGTCAATCGAACGAAACCGAACCAAAAATCAATCGAACTCAATTGGTCGGATTGTTGTTCGATTCGTTCGGTAATCGAACATAATCAAACCGGAACTTTACGGTGAATTCGATTAATTGAGCTCGTGAGTTCGATTACCGAACTCAATCGAACCAATCGAACTTCATCGACGCGTTTAGTTCGATTTTGTTCGGCAGAAAGACAAAACGCATCCAGTTTGAATTGAATCGCAAAGATCTCCCTCTAGTATGTAATCTATGCGAAGCACTTTGAAAAAAAAAGTATTTCAACTAACCTGAAATTAACTAAAATCTTTGTTGTTAAAGTGATTCATAATAGATAAATTCACAATTAATACTGGGAAACATGAACGGCACAGTAAAACAATTTAAAATTTCTTTCTCGGAACAAAACCGACCGGGGATATTCTTAGGATATAACCAGAAAAGTCGAACCCTTACCTTTGATAAAGTTTCAATATGGTTTCGATAAAAAGCACACCGTAACTGGATATAGTCATTACTAGCGCTACCAGTATTCTCATTACCCCAAAACTACAAGCGCGACGTTTGTAAAAGCTGTTGCGGGGTTGTTGCACTACAGAGGCAATACAAGCTACACTTTTGGCATGACAAGGCTTCATTAAATGTAAAAGACATAACAATAACGCAAATAGCAAAACATTATTCCTTAACTTCAAAATAAAAAAGGTCAGTAAGGTTTATATTCTCGGTATACATATTAAACTTATTTGACGCCTTGTTTGAAACCAGATGAAACTGGTTTTATGTTCGATTCTTGCGGTGTTTTATTATGTTCGATTGTGTTTGATTGGCAAAATTTTTGGGTGAGTACGATTAAGTTCGAGTACCGAACCCAATCGAAGTCAATCGAACGTTTGGAAATCGATTGGGTTCGATTGACTACACCGGGCCCATTTGACCATGAATCAAGTCATCGGTCAAATTAAAAGAGACATTTTCACGAAGGAAATTTTAGTTCTCAATATTAAAAAGAATATGCCTGCTCACCTCACATACATTAAACGCATGGTACAGGGCAGATTTACTCAACGGTTCCTAATTAGTAAAAAAAAAAAGGTTAAACTAAATGTAATATATCCCGTGTAGCTGGCAATTTTCTTGCTAACGAGCGCGCTAACAGCAAAGAGGCCACTTCCCCGTTTCTCTCTCGACTTCGCCGCTCGTTCGACCGCGCGCTCACCAAAAAAACCGGGCGTCAGTTATGCCGGCAAGTCATCAGCTTGACAATATTGTTAACCCGTTAAGCCCCAGGATCTACGTACAAATTCTCCAAACTGATCTCCATACATTTCAGAATTTGTTCAAAGATCAAAGCATTTTCTCTTAGTGATCATTCATTCTCATAAACTTTTCTTTTAAATATGTATTAATACTGTTGGGAGAAAATTGATGTTGGTCACTCCTGCGACTTAAAGGGTAAACATGATATAAGGTTTTGTAAGTAATGCGTGTTTGCGATAGTTTTGCTCCACGCCAAACCAACTAAAACATTTTTTGATCTCGCGCTATACTCCTCACCAATTTTTTTAAAAAAACACCTTCATGTTGTTTGTTTTCTTTATGCAAGAAGACATTTTAATTTCACTTACAAACATGCCATATGGCGACGAACGACAACACAGAAACCATCTATAGCTGGCCTTGGACCACGTTCCGTAGTGGGGAGAAAAGGCAAAAGTTGGGGTGAAACAGAAAAAAAAAACAAAAACAAAACAAAAAAAGGGCAAGCAAAGCGAGCCGAGCGGTGGACTAAGGAGGGGAAAGGGCCCTAATTCCTCTCCCCAGACTCCAGCTCGGCTCGCTTCGCTCGCCTGTTTTTTAAGCCTTTCCCCCCACTGCAGAACCTGTAGCCACTTCCACAGTACAACACAACATGTCGGAGTGACACTGATACCCCACAAGTGGTTCAAAGCCATAAACGCTTTGTGGCTACAGACTATTCGCCCATCCCGAATTAGTAAGTAAAACAACGACTTTGCACGTGAATAACGTTTTTTTTGTGCATTTATTTTCCATCATTGCACCACTACAACGTGAAAATACCTAATTCCTCGTTTTATAGAAGACATAAACAAGCAAGGACGAGATTTTCTATTATTTCTGAACTTAGATATGGTTGTTAGATATTCAACTTTAGGAGAGTTCGACTACGTTTGACACAGTAAATGAGTTAGAGTAATCGCGTTGAAGATTGAAATACAGCGAATTCACTTCTTTAAGCCACGCTTCCACCGTGTCGCCATCGTCGGATCTTACGGTCCCAATATAATGGGAACGACCTTTCGTGAGGGGTGCGATCACGCCCTACCGCAACAAAACGCGGGATCATCTCAATTTAATAAGGCAAAACTCTCACCTTAAGCTGCTCTGCAAAGCTAAACAGAATTATGAGCACGTAGTCAGCAATATGCGTGTTCTCCTCAAACTTGATCGGGTGGCAGTTCACATGGGGATTTCTAGAGTGGACAAAGTGCGACAAGGAGCCGTGTAGTAGCCAAGCTAACAGTCGGATGTGAGTCACGCAATCGAGAAGCTCTTGACGCCTAGTAAAAGGAAAGACAAGAGAGAGTATTCACTCACGTGGCCAGCCTCTATGCAAATTTATTTCGAATAAAAGGAAGCGTTTACATAAGACTAGAGTTTTAAACTCCCACAGATTTGGTTTGAAACACCAATATGGCCATCGCGACGTCATAAACAGCCGAGTTTGGATAACACTTCGTTTTTACGCATTTACAACTGAGTGCTCGCATAAAAATGCGACTACCCACAAGATTGAAAGAAGTGGGTCGCCCGAGCTAGTTGTTGTAAATGTTCGTCTTTGAAAGGGAGTAAATTGCCTCTGAAAGATAAACGAATTACAACCGGCTTTTAGAGTTTTTTTTGTTCTAACGGTATTCCGCTTACGACATCTTGACAAACGTGGGAATGCTCCGAGCCTAAATCACAACGGTGGATATTTTTAGCTGGAGATTAAACGGGATTTTATGAAATTTCGAGAAAATTGACACACGGAGAGAAGCTTAGGGGTTATTTATTTCAAACACATTTGAGCAGGGGGGGGGGGGGGGGGGATTTTTGTTATAACGGAATTCAGCGTAAGAAATCTTGACAAAGGTGGGAAGGCTACGAAACTAAATCACAAAGGTGTATATTTTTAAGTGGGGATTAAACGGGATTGTATGAAATTTCAAGAAAAATGAAACACGGAGAGAAGCTTAGGGGTTATTTATTTCAAACAAATTTGAGCAGGGGGGGGGGGCGGCATGTTGAATTTAGAAACGACGATGGTATCAGTTCTCCATAATGAACTATAATACAAAGTGTAAAAGCTCAAGAACAAGAAGGTTAAGGTCATGCAAACGAGGATCCAAAACAAATTCGAACTTCCAGTTGGTGAATAAACCATCCCAGATCGTGATTAATTCATAGTATCCTTTAGTAGTGAAGAATAATAACGGAGAAGGGATGGAGGGTTAAAAGAAAGTGAGGGCGCATTAACTTTCTTACCCTGACAACGGGTGAAATATGAGAGAGAGGGGGCTAATTTAAGAGGGAGGGGGGCTTAACAAAGGAATTAACGGTATCTGCCTTTTAAGCCACTAACTAAGAACCAACTTCGTTCCCATGCTCCTCTCCTACTCGTGCTCTCTGGCGTAGGAGAGAGCCCTGGGAAGGAGGTTGACTAAGAACTATTCACTAAGGGGAGAAATAATCGAAAATCCTTCCTCTGTTTGATTAAGTGATACGGGTTCAGCCTCGCATAGTCTGTTTCCTTCCTTCTTTCATTTATCAGCTTAAATTACACTTTTCATGGATTTTCATTTTCACTCTAATCTTAATCGTTTGTTACTTGTTCAGGTATTCCATCTTGGGCGTTTACGGATACTGTTCACGCGTGAATGATGCAGGGAAAACGGATACTTTAGTAAACAGCCCCAAGGGTGAAAAAGTTTGTTGACAGATAAATCAGTATCCTTCTCCTGATCTGAGGACAATCAAGAACAAGACGGGCTCCTGTGGACAGAAGCAGACAAGGGCGGAAGTAAGAATTTTTTTCACTGGATGCTTCCAAGGTGCTCACGGTTGAAACTATTTTAATGAAAATGATCAATTTCCGCCTTTCTTGACACTTGAGTTCAATCTTGGTGAACGTCAGCTGATTAGATTTTTTTATGGGATCCTTCAGAAGAAATACCTTCAGTTTGAAAGCATTGGTCATTCAGAGTACAGGGGAGTCCTACAAGGGGAGGCCGGATCCCCCTTTCCGATCCCCCTGATCCCCGGCCTTGATCCCCCTAAATCCGCCACTGACCTGAGAATAATGTTTATCGTATATTTCACTTTAGAACACCGGAAAAACAACGCACAGGTCAGAAAACATATCCACCATCACGAAAGTTGCACGACGATCACGTGAGGTATAGACCCACGTGTAATGTTTATTTATATTTCTTTTATGCCTGAACGTTTTACAAAATAAATAGACAAACCAGAAACATATAGGGTTATATGCTTCTGGACAAACAAATAAATAAACAAACAAAGAAATACGTAGCCACTTTAGCGTTGAATGAATACCTCTTGTCACGGAGAGAAGTCTCTTAAAGTGCCTCTATCTTTACTAATCAAACTCCCGAGAAAATTAGAGAAAAAAAATGGGAAATTAAACCCCTATTAAGCAGCCACGGCCACCGTTTGGCCGTCTCAACGAGAGTTCTCTCATTGCGGGAATCAAGCTCCTGATAATCTTAATTTGGCTGCACTTTAAGAATATTTATATTATGAAGGAATAATACTGATTGAGATGGAAGGTGACGACCGATTGTGGACCAGTAATGCTTCTCCCCTCAAGCGTTTTTTGCTAAAGATTATCACGCTAATTTCTGATGAACCTCCTTTAAGCGGTCACTTGCCGTTCGCTAAGGTTGAGAGATCTTGTGACAAGAGTTATTTATCCAATTGTGAAACCTCCAAGGTCAGGAATGAGCATTCCGGTATTTATTGCTTTTTATCGGGCTTTAATTAAATAAATCACTTGAATATGAAGTGCATTTACATAAAAATAACTTCAGCAAATTGTCCCGCCTGAAATCTGGAAAATATTGGGCAATTATCACGATAAAAAGTAAATGTTTTTCCACCACATTCGACCACAGAGTGGCCATGGCAACCATAACATGACGGAGGACCTTCCAATAATACTTTCAAAGAATACGGCAAGGATTTTTTCAACAAGACGGGTTTATCCAAAAACACATCGAATCCGAAATAATCCTTTTGTACTTCACTTTCTGATTCATAAACGCCTTTCTTCACTGCTAAAATATCCAAAGGTTTACTTTGAGCGTAGATTTCTAAAGAGACTGAATATCTTCCTCTTTCGGAACCAAACATTCGCACGCCACAGAACATTATGGGAGAATTTACTGAAAGTGTCAAATGTTCCGGGCATGCTCCCGAATACATGAACCATTTGCGGGATTCGGGAAACAAGCGACAGCGAGTTAGTGTGCCCGTTCTTGGTTTCCTTGAAAATCTGACATCGACGTTGGACGTAGAAGAGAAATACGAAAACATGTTTATGATGTCCTCTTTAATGAGAAAGCCCTTTTGCGGAACATTTTCAGCAAATTCTCTTTGCGACATCAGAGGAAAGCGAATTTGATCCACAAGTGGCAAATTCAGTTCTTGTTCATAATTTTGACGGGAATTTTTATTTTGCTTTCCATTTCGAAACGTTATCCATCTGCAAAACGCATTAAATAGTTCTACTTCCCGTACTCGCAGAGAGTCTCTTTGCAGAAGTTTCAACATTAAATCTTGGCTGATTTTCAAAAAATCTTCAGATATTATGACTTTAACAGTATGCAAATCTACGAGATCCCAACAACTTTGCTGTAAACTAGTGTCTTTTAAAATTTCGGCACATTGCAAGATTGTGAAAACATTGCAAGAGTTCAAAACATTTTTAGCGAAGTCTGTACATTTTCCAATCAAGCTTGAAACAGAATATTTGATCGCTAAGCGTGTCAAGTCTTGTAAACAGTCTGTTGAGAGTTCCAGTTCATCGTTGTAGAGGTGATGGAGAAATAATCTGAAAATTTCTGGCTCGCAATCGGCGATTTCAATAACCATTTTTTCACGTCTTGTGTTTTTCATCATCTTCTCGAAGAAAACAGGACTGTTCGTGGCTAGAATGAAGCTATGAGCCGGAACAACGACGGTTTCACTGTCTGGAGATCGAAACAAAAATTCCACATCGGAGAGCAATGGATTGTTCCACATACATTCGTTGCGTTCTAAAGATGTCTTTGCTTTCCAAGGAGTACTTTCGAAAAAGCTTGCTTCACTTACAGACATCGTTTAAACAAACTTGATTTGACTTGTGCTTACAAATTAACTTCAACCGGAGATTTTCCGCTAGCTTTTATCGTTGAAAGGTTCAAACCGGTAGAAACCGAGTAACACGAGGATCAGTAATTTTTGTTTTATTTTATAAAACAACTAAGAGACATTGTGAGCTCAGTGATTGGTTCTTTTAGTTGTGACCAGCTGCTGATGTTCAGGTGATTATGACGTCATCCTGCGGTATCTAATCTCTTGCGATTTTCAATCTAGTCAAGAAACACTGTTTTTGTAAAAACAAAATCGTAAATTGTAATTTGTTTACCCACGGCCGGAAGCACTTAGGAGTTCTTAAGAACTCGTTGAAACGTGTCGGTACGTTCCAAATTTTTACTTCGACCAACGGCAAAACTTTATTCTCAATCATGAAAACAGGCCTGAAAAGAATCAAAGAGGTCCTAAATTCAAATCATACAACACAATTTTGGGACAAATTTGTCGTCACGTCGGCCGAAATTCATCTCCAGATGTTAGGGAAAAAAATTTTCGCTAGGGCGTGTTGGTGTGATGAGGCTTCCTGTGTAACAACTGGAAACAGTTCGTCAGGGGAGATGACAAAGAAACATGTCCCTGTTACGTGAATACTGAAGCAAAACTTTGCAGCGACAAGCCTCTGATACATGATCATGACCTGGTAACTTCTCCCAAAACTGCCGCAACGCTTCTCAAATGAAATTCTTTAACCATAAAAGAATAAAACAAACGCTAGACCACAAAGAAACAATTTCTGTTCAGTTCAGATCATGTTGCTAAAAGTACTGGCACTTTGTAGACTAAGTTTATCTTAATCCCGTGTCGGCCAGTTTACATCGTGAGCAACTTACATTGCTCAACAAATTAAGATAGGAGAATGAACAGATCATAAGTATGACAAGTAAATTCCCCTACTGATTCCAAAAAAAGCATTCGTAATAAAGAAAAAAAGTTCTTTTCGTCAGCCAATCACCATATATATATAACATATAATATATAAAATGTATTTATCTGCGCGATAGTACAGGGCTGTGGCCAGACAGGCACTTTTACCGCTGCAGTGAGGAATATGCAACCGCCCATTTATTTAGCTCATATATATAGTGGAACCTCGCCTTACGGCCACCTCGGTAATACGGTCACCTTGTTATGATGGTCACTTTTTTAGCCGCATGGCAAAACGGCCATACATTTTCTTGTAAAAACACCCTCGTTAATGCAGTCATCCATTAATACGGCCCGTTGGTGATCGTAACGGGGTTCTACTGTACAAGGAAAAAACTCCCCACCCAACACCCCATCCCGCACTCACCCACCCACCCACCTCCTTGGGTCTTGGGTATAACTACAGATGGCGAGGCAGGTCAGTGCTTTGTCCTGAAAATATCAAGGGTAGGGAGGGTAAGTATGTACGCACCCCAATTGTGTTGCAGTAGGAGGACTTCTGAGCCAGGCCAGAGCTTTCTGAAGTATCTTACTGTCCTCTGAATGTTTGGTAAGCTCTAAGGCCACTAGCTGTGCCACGCTCGCTTTCAGGTCAATCGGAAGAGTCGTTTGGTGAAGATTTGGCTCACTTAACTGTCGGTTTTCCTGTTGAGGAAAATTGGAATCTGATTACCTCTGACAGCTCTACTTGATAATCCTGCTAAAGCATACACTGACTGCATGTTGGTCACCCTCAGAAGCGTGACAGGACTAGAGCGACCGCGGCAGGACTACCTTAGTCGACCTTAGTCAGAAGAGAGCTTGAATGCAGGGAACAGATCAAGAGTTCAATCCCCGGGTCCGGGCCAATACTCAGGGTCTTGAAATAACTCAGAAATAAAGCCAGGTAATTCCTTTGCCGGCCCTGCATAATGAGCAATTCAAATCACTTCACCGTACCTTATTTGACTTTGCTCTAAAATTCCAGTCTTTGATGAATTCCACCGCTTCCACAATATACTGACGGTTGCAATCAAGCGCTCGAGTGCGTGACTAAAAGAAAATAAAAGATACAAAGCGTGGTGTTAGCAGGATGTGACAGAAGTAACACATTACTAAGGGAAACTGAAATCACATAGTTCTTACCCCAAATGGAAGATCGTAAGGCGCCTTGTCTGATTCACTTCCAAAACTGATTCTACTGCCTGCGTCAACAGCTACAAACTAAAACAAAGGGGGAATTAACCTGCTTAGGCCATAAGGCCCCTTTACACCATGAAGAGCATTTCCCGGCTTTGTTAGTCACTGAAATATCAACTTACTCAAAGCATGTGTCCCTGTAAGGACGACTCTTTCTAAGGAGGGCAAAGTCATGCTAGTGTTAACGTTCTAACATTAAACTGTGAGGATTGTGGTTTTAGAGAACGCTCGCTACATTCCCAGCTACCCTGCCAAAAGTACGAAAATATTGCTGAACAGAACAGCTTGTAGGCCATTCCCGAAGATTTGATTGACTATTGAGTTGACAAAGTAGATTGGCCACTGTACGGAGATAAAGAAGCTGACTTTTCGAGCTATAGCACTCCGTCATAGGAAGAGATATCGTTGGAAACGTCAGCTCCTCTATCTCCTTACGGTGGCCAATCTACCTTATCAACTCAGTTGACAATAAAATCTTTGTCTTTCACTCCCCTACCGACACAACACCACAAGCTTTTCACAGTCCGCTCGTACTTTCGAGATCGACTGCTGAGTTGTAGGCTGTGAACAGACTTTCAATACGCAGCTTAAGAAACGACGACGGCGAAAGAAAAGGCGAGAACAAAAAACGAGAACGGCAAAAAAGCAATAGGTTTAGATTAGCAAAACAACAACTTTGCACGTGCATCACGCTTTTTTGTACATTTCTTTGCCGTCGTTGCACGCGCTCACCGTGAGACTTCCTCTGATTTTAACGTTTTGCGGGAACGTGCACATCAAACAACAATTTTCTTTTTCTTTCCCTGAACTTCGATACAGTCCTTACAAAATCAACCGTACAAAAATTCGCCATTATTTGTCGAATTGAACGAGATGGAATAAAAGCGAAAAGTTTGAAGTAGTGCGAGTTCTCTTTTTAAGTGACGTTTTTGTAGCCGTCGCGGTCGTTGTTGCTTAAAGTAACTGATAATGTAACGAAAGAATGACTAGGCCCCAGCCCCACCCAAGACCATCTAGTACTGATGATGGACTTAAGAGGGTGATCAACAAACAGCCCTCTGTTTTGAGAGTGTGACTATTAGGCGGAAAACGGAGCCGCGAAACCAATGACAGGGATTGAAGTTTAGAGTCCTCGCAGCTCGCACACTCTTGATCGTGGCATCACACCTTGATCTATACAGTGAATTTCGTAGCTTATTTGTGTAATTTATTTTAACATTTTCTGCATTTTTTATATATAAAGCTTACTGAGTTAGACATGCACCCTGCTTAAACTGAACACAAACAAAAACAATAATTGAATGAATATTTAAAGAGAACACATGTCTAACCACTTACCTGTAAAACGGACTGAAGATTTGCGTCCGGAAGGGAAGAACGAAACTTGACCGCATGAACAAGCTCCAACACCACCGCTCGAGTAAGAAACAGTTTATTACGATCCTACAAGATTGAAGCACACAAAAAGCATTTGGATTACTTCAACATGCTTGAATATGGGTCCCCTGCGAACGTTCTGGACGATGTTTAGGAAGGGCACAGTAGTCAGACCATGTCTTTAGCGCAAAATATGGTATTAGTTTACTAATGTTTCAAACTCAGTAAGTGACTTCGCTTTCACACTTGGCTTAAAAACGCACAACATCCGGGCTATTCAACTAGTTTTGCAACAAACCAGTTGCGCGTTTTTGTTGGCCGTTGTACCCTTAAGAGACGGCGGGACTAAAACACAGGTCACTTTTCCACAGGTCAGAGTACAGGGTCACCATGATACAGTTAAATGAACAACATGAAAAGTGTCTCCTAGCCCTAATCTCTCAACAAAATCAGTGCTCTATTAGATCGAGGGGAATCTGTGTGGTTTGGTAATTCATCGATGGAGCAGTGACCTGTACTTTAGACCCGCAAATCACAAAGAGGCGACTTATCAAATGGAATACGAACGATACCGTTTTCGTTCAACATTGTTTGGCAACATTCAACACAAATAAACTCAAAAAGCAATCATGCAGATGTTTCAAATTCTAGATCTAATGCCATTAACTTCCCTTCTTTAATTGTCTGAGTTCAAACAAACAAAAATTAAAACATCAGAAAATTAGAATCTGGCAAACCTTTGGAAAAGTCTCTGTACATTTCACGCACAGTTCTAACAATTCCTGCAGCTGAAAAGAGCACTTATTGATGGCATAGCTGATCACTTGGGCGAACGAAGGCAATAACATCTGAAATGAAGTAAACCAGAAAATTCCCTACAATCAGTCAAAAGATCTGATAATCATCAAAGTAGAATTTCCGAGGAAAAGAACACCCTAGGAACCAAATTTGCTCTTCGTCTCGGCGTGGATTGGCGGGAGTCTAATTTTTCATTATCACATCTCTGCTTAACAACCGGAAAGTGATGAGAATAAATGAAATGATCACTAAAGATAAAATGTCGTAACTTTGCCAAAAAACAAACGGAAAAAACCTTGGCGGATTATTGTTTATACATCAGCTGAGCCCCGTGGTAACAACTGCATTAAGGTTGGAAAATCAAAATAAAATCGCTTGAAAAAAGGCCCGCGTTATAAGGCTGCGTGCAAACGGACGCAACAACTCCCAACATTGTTGGCGCAACAATGTTGGGAGTTGTTGCGTGCGTGTTGGCAGTGGTGTGTAAACGGATGCAACAACTCCCAACAATGTTAGGGCCCGCGGTGCATCGCTAAAAATTAAGAAATCATTGTGAATCATTCCGTGTAACATCACCTTTAGAGAGGCGTACAAATGTGAAAAGAAGACCGCATATTGGGAATCTCGCTCGCGGAGGTTCCACTTTATTTATTTAATTTGTAATTCTTTCATTCATTTATATATTTATTTATAAATATCACTGTTACCTTGAAAGAAGAATTTGCAGCATTTAGGATCGCAGACATGATTCGAATAGTAGGCGTCAAGTCGCACTGTGGAAGCAAATTGCATCATAAATCAAAGTAAGATTTGAAAAATGCAGCTAGAGGCCCTTAAATGAAATAACTCGGACAGAAAATTTGGGTGGACTCAAAATCGGTGTATCACTACTGGGGAGCCTAGCTTAAAGAAGCGCTTGGTTGGAAATGGGCTGAAAAAAAATGAAATTAACAGCAATAGCCTGAGTATCAGGCCTTCCTAAGGGGCTAGGGGAGAGGAGATTTTAGATGGGGGAGGGGGAGGGGGAGAAGAGAAAGGAAGGCCTGACACAAAACCATTCAGCAAACCGTGTGACACATCCAAAATCTGGATGTGGCAGTGATTGGATAACACACAATACCCCCTGACGTCACCGACCGCAAGAGCGATCGGCAAGAAGCAATTGACATTTTTCATAGATGTTTTGATTTCATGTTACCGGTATGTGATACTTTTATGGACAGAGGGGACGCAGAGAGGAATTCAAAACGGCTCTAGAGGGCGCTCTCAAGTTCTTTCCTGGAATAAAAATAAAATCCGAGCAAGAATTGTGTTTTCAAGGCCTCGTAGTTTAAAGGAAAGATGTACTCGGAGTATGGAAAAGCCTCATATACCAGCTTCTGCCGAAACTATGTCTGAGTATTGGTTTCAAAAGACCGGGACAAAGACGACGATATCAGTGTTTCAGATATCTAAGTTCTGATTTACAACATCCTGCCGTTA
>CALNXI010000302.1:164523-272023 GCA_942486025.1 Porites evermanni
GTTCCATTGGCCTGGGGACTTATGGCTAGAAGGGGCGGCTTTAACACCCATAAAGGCGTAACTCTGTCTGTCTGTCTGTCTGTCTTTGCCAAAAGTGGAAGCCCCTGGACATTCCAGGCAAGCACCTCCACTTAGCGACGCAGTTGTTCAATCAAATACAACCAGAATTCAAGGAAGTCAGTCTGGAGGATTTTTAAGTGGAAATTGGGGCTCGTTTATCAAGTGGCCAAGGAGAAAACGATCGGGAACATGGGATTGGGTGGATTTGGAAAACTGTGAGTACCTCGGGCAAATTTCTAGGTCAGCCATAAACTACAGAGTCATGCGCTTCCGAGCTAAGGATTTTTTTCCTTCGGCTCTTCAGGTGGATTGGAATACGCAACATCAGAAAAACTGAGTACAGTCTTAATCTGTAGCCACTGCTTACCTCTTCTCCTGCCAGGAAAACAGCGGATGTACACATTTCCTACGATATGGAATAAAGCAATGTAGGGTTAGAATATTGATGCCCAAAGGGCTGAATATACATTATTGCTTGTTTCTACCCCATCATAAATATAACTTAAGTGAATTACTAGTGATGTCCACTTGATTTGGACCTTTCTAAATATCATCTTTTTTTTCTAGGAAATTTATTTATTGTTTATTTTCTAAGTTTCACATTTATAAATACAGATTATTCCAGACGTTTTATCAGCCAATCACACTGTTTTCTTGCCTGCGGCTAACAGGTAAATGTAAGGTAAAATTCTCAAGGTTAATTTAGCATTACGCCAGTCGGGCATGTCACCAAGATTTCAAGTTGCCAGGTAAATACAACAAGTAGGAGGTAAATCAGACAGCTAGGGATTTCTTTTGGTTCTATTTTTCTTCTATTTTCCAATGAAAGTAGCCGGGGAACACCTTTATAGTAGCCGGGAACAAACCCGGCCCCCGCCTCTTAATGACAGCCCTGCTGTCATCAGTTACATTCTACAAGACAACTCCCAACATCCCCAACGAAGGTTTCAGGGCTTTTCTTAGTAAGAACAACTTGCAAGGACCCTTTCCAAGCAGGAAAATCTAGCTGTTCTTGACAACAGAAAATGACTTAGGCCCGCCTTTATCCAGTCCTTTATTGCACACCCCAGTAACTAATATCCGAAAGGTTATTGCTCTCTCATTGCAATTTTAAAAGTTTATAAGTCCTTTCAAAGCTTCAATTTTGTCATGTAAGTCACGCATGTTTGGGCGGAAATTCCTTGACTTCTAGCTTTGTTTGGTGTGGTTCAGGTACTGTTACTATCTTCTAAGGCATCTGAGAAACTATTTTAGAAAAGTGTATATAATTTGGGAAGTTTCAGCTTTAAACTGCACAGTTTTGCAAAGAAATTACCCACAGACGTACCTGGCGACGCTTTCCAGCATTCGAAGTAGAAATGGCATGGCCATGGAAGGACTTTGATGGACAAATGTAGACAGAACCACGATGCACAAATTAAGAGTCTCCTCATCAAACTGCTCGAGCGAGGTACCACACTCTGGGCACCAATCAAGATCAAGGTCCTTATCAAAAGGCTCCTTTTCCGCGTTACTGTCAAGGGTCTTGTCAAAAGACCGTGTGGAGAGCCCCGGTGCCAGCCGAGGCTTGGAACCCCTTCTGAATTCATTGACAGAAAGTGAACCTTCTATGCTTCCCGATCTACTGATGTCTATTTCTCGTGTGTCGTGGCTGGTGGTCGAGTCTACTGAGACTAGATAACAAAGGAGAAAAATATAATAGAAGGTACCACCAAGGAATACCAAAGACCGATTTTTCTTTTAATTGAACTGATCACAAGCTCACCGTTATGTTTTAACACAGGGTTAGATCTTTTAACAATGGCTCGTTTATGGTGTAAAAAGGTGAAAAAAATTGCACCTTAAGATTTAAGAAGTTTAAGGTGACTTTATTGTTAATCATTCCCGCAGAATTTTAAATCTTTAAGTTTACATGTTTAAATGTAGATTACAAAGTTAAGAGGTTTTCATCAGCTTCGTCTCCAGGTGACCGTTACTATTCCAGCTGAGTTGAAAGGCCGATTTATACCTTTCAACTTTGTCGCACGCTATGGACTTACTATAGGCCTACGACACCCGTTGCATCCTGTGAATCAAACCTACTACTGACTTACGATTGTCGCAGATTTTATTACGTGCTACAATTCGGTTTCTGCGACGTCAGCTCTGCTTAGCTTTTATTCTTTCTTTCGCTTGTCAAAGCTTAATATATTTGAACGTTGACAAAAAATGTTCTAAGCGTCTGAAAACTGATTAACTGAGGTTAATGTCGGCGCCATAATTGAATTGCCATGATCATAATTCTACTCGTGCGCGAAGCATTTACAACGAAAAGAAGCTCATTACTATTAGAACAATGTAAGGACAGGTAAGTGAACTAACTCTTCATAAATCCTGACCAAGGCAAGTTTCCGCTAAATAGTCAAGGAATCAAACTGAATAAAAAGAGAAACGCCTCAGACGTTTGCACGCGGTGGAACTGGGCGCGCTTCGCGTCGTTCCCATGGCGTCCCTCTCTTTATGGCCGCCTGGAAACGAAGCATTGTTTACTAACCAGTTAACAGCGGCGGTCTCTTTAAACGCAATGAAAAGCCGCCGAGAAAGGGACGTTCATTGCGAGTCCTTCGTATTCTCCATGACAAAGGACGAGCTGAAACAACATTTAAAACATTAGAACTTTCAGCACCGTAAAACCTTTAAAGGATGCGTCAAATAGTAGTTTAATGGACGTTATGTATCAGGTTTAATTAGTATTAGTGTATCTGAAATTGTTTTAAAAATTATCTTAAATTAAGATGATCATCTTCAATTATTACACGTGAAAACTAATCCGTTAACTACGAACAAAACGGCCATATTCAAACTTTTAAATTTAAAAATCTGCCATTCTTTTATTGCGTTCACCGAAGAAATTTCAACAACTTAAAAGTCATTTAATCGCTCAAGATTTGTCAATGCAAGATTCTGAAGCCAAAAATTTCTTTTATACGGACATGACAATGACTTCAAGACCATTAATTTCACACTACAGCTTGGTCTCAAGTTCCCCGTACCTTTTCGTCCTTTGTTCTCGGTCCCAGGCTGTCCGTCGAAGCCGATCTTAGACTCCAAGCCCTTTTCTTCCTCACTGCTAGTACTAGGAAGCACTCTTCGCGCAAAGGCCGGGAGGTCCTGGATGGGGGTGCTGGAAGGCAGGAGTCTTTCTGATGAGTTGACGCCACCGGCATTAGCAAAAGGAGTCTCGGAGAACAACTTCACATCTTGGTTCCCCTCCAACAGTTTTTCGTCTTTTTCTTTCTCATCTTCTATTCTCTCTTTCGCTTTGCTAATGCTACCAAACGAAGAAGGAGACGAAATTTGTCGCTCCGGCAATCGTCTGGTTTTGTCGTCTTCTTCACGTAATTTGTTAGCGGTTGTTAAAGACAACTGTCTGTCTGTGGTAGAACGACGAAGAGTGGGACTGCCTGGCGTTTCTAAATAAGGGGAAGAAAATGATTGATTGATCAATCAGCCAACCAGATAATTAGTAGGCCAACGAAAGCGTTATCAAAATGAAACAATGTCAATATATTTAGCACGAAAGTGCTAATTGGGGACAGCATTTTTACGTCTTCAACTGGAGATGGTTCCGCCATTTTGGTCATCCGAGCCATGCGAAGGTTTAGCCGCTTGCAGGGCAAAGGAGGTACCTTCATTTCTTAGTTATTTTAAGACCCTGAGTATTGGTCCGGCCCCGGGAATCGAACACACACGACCTCCCGCTTATCACTTAATTGCTCTACCAATTGAGCTAATCCTGCCGCGGTAAAAATAAAAATTACCGCTGATTGAGTTAAAAGTGGTTTAACTCAATCATTTTGAATTTTCGTCACTACATTGACAGAGAGAAAGTCCTGGGCTTTCCACAGTAAATTGAACTTCAAGAAAATGGAAAATTACCATCAGGCTATGAAAGTGCTTATAGATCTGCACATTCGAAGAAATGACAAATTAATTGAACGTTCAGTGAGCAAACACTCACGATTTGACTTAACACTGATTATCTTAGTCGCCCATCTCCAGTCCATCATTTTTTAGGAAGTTGTCGTGTCACCTTCCCTCCCGTTTCCGAAGTTCCACCGCCAAGAAGGAAACTGGCCACTCATCCCTGGGCAAATAAGGACGGTAACACCCTTACAAGACAGGATGTTTTCACAACATACCCATTTCCAGTAATAGGCTAGGTGCTGCATGAACTTAGACCCTGTCACTAGACTTAACAAAGACCTCATGGGGTCAGATGATCTCTTCGCGAAGTGTATACCCTAGAAAAATAAGCTTTGAAAAGTTGATCTGATACCTGGACCCACTGCAGTATCTCCTGTTCCAACAGCAAAAGATTCCCCAAAAATAGATGCCACGCTCGCCCTCTTTGGAAAGTTCTCTTTGGGCCCCTTGCAGACGTGATCCTGGGCCTCCAGCGTGTTCAGCACCACGAGTATTAGGTTCTTTGTGTTTCGTTTATGAGTATCAGCGTGGAAAGGATACTGGAAGGAAATAAATTTGGAACAATAATCAAAAAATCAAAGAACTATTTAAAAGCTTTGCCAATACTGAACTCGGCGAACACTGCTTAAATAAATGTAAACTATTTCAACAATAATGAATATTCAGCGTATGGTCTTAAAACTAAATAAAGTAGAGAAAAATATAATTAGAGTCTAAAGTGATTTTAAAAACGATAAAAGGACGCAGAAGAGGCAGCCGAGATGTAATGGGAAGGTTTAAGAGGTTTGCATCCCCGCCCCCCTCTACCAATCCACCAACTACTTCAGTGAATCAGGAGGTACTTTGAAAGTAAAATCGTTTCGCCTGCCTACCTTGTGAAAACAGGTTTAGCGATGGCAGCGATTTGATGGACACAACTCTTCAACGACTTTTGCGAGAACGACTGCTGAGATAAACTTCTCAGGGCCGCATTGTTCAAAGCAGGGTTAAGTTAACCCAGGGTTAGTGCGAAATTTTATTTCAGATATTAAAGCTTAAACTGAAGAAAATTCAGTTTTACTCTTTTTGCCTACAATTTGATGACTGAATGCTCTAAAAAGAAGAAAATTATTCGGGAAAATGCTTTTGAACAAAAGAAAGAGAAACCGGAGTTAAAATTTAACCCTGGGTTAACGCTAATCGCCCTTCGAACAACTGGGTCTAGTTCTATTACAAGGCGGGTACCTATATGGCGCTAGCATGGCGACGACCGTTCACATTGATAGACCTTTTGCAACTTTCGGATCTACAACATTACCGGGAGGTTTTTTAAAGCGAAGATGAAACTTATCCTCATTACCTTGTAAAGTATAATAAGTAGAGCCATGAGCCAGGTCTGCCTCATAAATGGCGGTATACAAATCAAAGAGAACTCGGGCGTCTGCGTTCGTTTGTGTGGCTTAGGAGCCGCGCAGAACAGCAGTAGTTGAAGAGTGAGATTGAGCAGTTCATTTCCCCACTCCTGATTCTGATCAAGGACTTGTACAATCCCGGCCATGTACGCATGGAAGACTGGGAACAACCTGTGAGTGAAGAAAGGTTGGTTTCCTTTAATAACATGAACTGGAATTTTTTCCTTATTTCTTTAATTGTTTCGATACGTGCGCACAGCTTTTTGCAAACGAAAAATAAAGTTAAATTGCTTGGCCTACTTTTCTGACCGTCTAAGGTCTT
Organism: Porites evermanni; assembly: GCA_942486025.1. Lineage (NCBI taxonomy): Eukaryota > Metazoa > Cnidaria > Anthozoa > Scleractinia > Poritidae > Porites > Porites evermanni. The sequence continues at coordinate 170,263 of CALNXI010000302.1, forward strand.
TGTCACGCATCACGCTTCGTCACGCCATGGTTAGTACGGTAACGCGTTCTACTCGCATGTACGTTCATGACACAAGCCCTGAGAAAGTCTGCGTAGGAGGTTCTAAATTACTTTGATACATTCTCAGCTTCTAAGTTTCAAGAAAATGTACAATGCACACATAAAACCTCGCAATAATCGCAGATATAAATCTTTGTACATACGAACAACAAATCTAGCGTAAGTCCCTGAACAAAGTTGGTAAGCATGACAGCATGACATTCAAGATTTTTTACCTTAATCTACGAGGATTTCCAGTAAATTCTCCGACCTTGATGTCATACCCCATGAGAACACCAAGGTAATGACTCATTTGCACCACTTCATAACTCTCCGTCTTCACAAAACTCGAATTTTCCGCTCCTTTCTCCGCTCCTGGGTAGCTGAGGAAGTCCATGACCAGCGTCACCAGCTGATGAGTGGCTTCTGCCTCTAGGCTGCCCCCCTCCTGCTGCACTCCACCCAGCAGCTGGCTAAAGGAAGAGTCGGTGGAGGCAACAGACTGCCGGCTATTTTCGTGCTCTTCCTCCTGGACAGTAGGTAGGTTAGACTGGATGCGACCACCTAGGAACATACGGTCCGAGATGTCGACGGAGCTCGCCTGGTTAGTGAATCCTCCTGTACGCCGTAGGCGTCCACCGGTTGATGACTTTTTACCTGAAATGATCAGTCGTTTAAAGTTTCGATTGGAATTGGAATTTAGCAGGTAGGTGAGGTTTCATACACGTGTTCCTATCCTTTGCGCGTATCCTGGAGAGCAAGGTGGAGCAGTGGCACGAGTACTAGCCTCCCACCAATATGGCAAGTGATAGTGACAGCAAGTAATAATGACGTAAAACTTGTCGAAACTCGAACTGCACATTTTGCAAGACTGTTAAATCGTCGTCTCGTTTTGAGTGGATCAACAAACTCGACCATAAATACTCGTATTAGCAAATTTTATCACTTGTTTGCCCCCCTGAAATACCACGTGACATTGCTTTTATCCCAACAATCCTAAGGCGAGTGCAAAGACGGTAGGTATCGTCAATAACGTCTATTTGTTGTTGGTTCTCTCCCTTGTCGCAAGAGGTTTTTCTCCCGTTAGCCCGGTGCTCCCCTCTCCCTAGAAACCAATACTTCCAAAATCCATTTTGATCTGGAACGCACGAGCACGTTTCAACGAGTTCTTAGAACTCCTTAGAGTTCCGTGGGAAAACAAATTACAATAACAATAACGTAACAATCCTTAGTACATCCTTTGCGCGCATTTTTTTGTGTTCAGCTCCTTCCATTTTGGAAAGCCAGGAAATAAAATGGGCACATGATAAGATTGCAGGCAAGAGTTAAAAAAGCAACTACCTAAAAACATGGTGAAGAAATATCTAGTTGGTTTTTCTTATATTGGAGCAAGAACATGGTTATGTTTCTCAGATTCATCTCTTATTATGATCAGAAGAGATCTCTTTGTTTAGAGGACAGCGATGTAAGTATTCAAGATTACCTTCAGAATTAGATGACACTTGTCGATTGTACGTGACCCTCTCTCCAGGAAAACGGAATGAATAACCACAACGGAACGAAGAAGATGTCTTACGAGGCTGCTGCGCAAGGCTGGAACGAGCTGTCAGGGACCTGGTACTAGGCTGCGATTGGAGCATTGGGGCTAAACAACATAAAAGAAAACACGTAACTACAAATAATAGGTGATTTGCGAGTTCCCCCGCGCTTCTGTATCAAAACGAGGTTAAGGGCTCAGCCTTTGATATGGAAATCACATGCAAATAAAAGTCATTTTCACATGAAAGGTTGTGTACTTGGCCTCATTTTGAAAGTGAGGGTTGTTAGACTCGGAAGTGGCCTATTTAGAGAGTACCAGTGACAAAAAAGAGAATTCAACAGTTTTAGTTTTATTTCTAAAATGTATATCATAACGAAGAGAAAAAGTCTGCATGACAGAGCTAGAATTCTAAACCATTTGAGGACTGAAGGGCTGTTATTCTTTACAAATCTCGAGCATAAATGTGCTGGAAGTGATAAATTGGGCGCTGGATGAGCTTATAATTTGTTTAGTTCACATAACATTATTCCTGAAGTGATTTCCACGACGACAAAATGGTTATTTTGTTATTTCTTAATTAATACAATAAAGCAAACTGCTAACTGTTAATAAGACACGTGGTTACAAACCAATTTTCCTCGCATATTCACTTCCGGTATCCGTCTCATTGGCAGCTAAACCAGACGAAGTGCGTCCTTTGCTCGGACTTCCGAGTGACACGAAATCCGCGTTTTCAATTAGCAAATGCTTGAAGCGTCTGATGAAAAACTTGCCACAAAGGGGGGTATGGTGAGGCAGTATTCGGTGCAATATCCGGCAGGTGTGAATCAACAAGAGACGATCTTTAGGAACTGCATCGTACTGGTGCTCGATGCACTTGTAAAGGACCTTGAGAGAGGATGCTTTGATAGTGTCTAACATGGAGACGGCTCTGAAATAAGTATAACCAATTGTGCCAAGTTTGAAAAAATAAAAAACAGTACATCCTTCTCAAGGGAATTACCTTAAGTGACCCCGAACGTTTTTACGACTAGCGATTAAAAGTTTTTATTTTTTTACACCCTACACCTTAAATTGTTGTTTAGCTAACCCCATCGAGACCGTCGATAAACCGAAAATTCCACGTCAATCACCGATCCACCAAAATATAAGCCATGTCATTTAAATCGAAAAATAATAATCCCTTGAGAAGACATGTGCTTACTGGCCATGAATAGTCAGTACTCCAGTAACCATAAAAAAGAAAACAAGAAGGAAAAATAAGGTATAAAATTTTTCGAAGAAAATATGGGCGTTACCGGGTATAGATTCCAATATCTCTGCTCCTGAGGTTAAACGTTAAAGCTGTGTGCTACGAGGAAAACTAATTCAAACGAGCAAATTGAAATTATTTAATAGTTGTTTCACTCATATACCTTGCTTTTTTAAGCGAAAAAAAAAAACAACAAGGTTGGCAAAGTACTCGAAAGAAAAGGCGCTATCGAGTATCGATCGAACGGGGATCTCGACTGTAACTTAATAACTTCTTACACATTTATTTCTTTTAAAAAATGATTAATGTACTTTCATGATATTAAATTGTTGGGCTTAAAAAAAGAAAAAAGAAGCAAATCTATTAAATTCGCCGGGAACAAAAAGGGCGATACGGGCTATCGAACGAAGTACCTTCGGCTCTGAATAAGACGTTACGAGGACAATAGAAATACCTTTACGGACGGGCGGACGGACGGACGTAGACAGACGTTGAAAGTCAGTGCGCACAAAAAGAGATAGGAAAGCTAAACAGTAATTTTTTTAAAAGCACCAGCTATGTTATTCACTGGAATTTACCTAAGATGTACCGGTGTGCAAACATCTTCCACAGCTCCAACTAAATACGTAAAGCAGTGCGCCAGGGCGGACATAACAAGGCTATTGGACTTGATGTTTTCTTTTTCCAGACAGCGTGCAATGACCGCGACTTTTTCCACAGCGGATGAGCGTTCTCGCCAGTCATCATCTGAGAAAGCATTTTCTACTTCATCGCAGAGTTTCTCAGCGCCATAAGGGAGACAGATGCAGTGGAGTAATATCTGGACACAAAGCTGTGACATCTCCGAGTGCTCGGCTTGTACAAGGTCCCAGATGCTGAAAAGAAAAAAAGATGGACGGACTCATTACTTCAGTGAGCCGAATTCGCCTCTTTAGAAACGATAAAGAGACTGGCCCGAGTTGACTTTCGCAAAGATTTCTGGGATCGTGAAATCGGGACGTGTCGGTCAGCTATTGGCCAATTTATTCCCAGTCCCCAGCAACAGTTCCAGAAGTCTTTCCGAAAGTTTACTCTGCCTAGTTTCTAGAGTAGCCAATAGAGCTATAGTAATCAGAGTAATCACTTTGTCTGTTATGATATTTATTGCAAAGTGGTTGTTTTGCCAATCTAAACCTATTGCTTTTTTGCCGTTCTCGTTGACGTCGCCGTCGTCGTTGCTTAAGCTCCCTAATGACAAGCGGAAGTCAACGATCGCAAAATTTGGTTTTCTGATTCAACAATATCTTACTTAGGAATGAAGAAGATCTCTTGCAGATAAGCCAAGAAGTCTCCGTCAGCATCCATAGCGATTCGCAGGTAGTCACCTTGAAGGACCAGAACCTTTAAACAACTCAGGATACTCAGCTGTACATTATGATCCTCTTGACGAGGCAGCTCCTACAGATAAAACAAAAACAAAAGCATGTTAACTCTAAAATTCAATGTGTGAAATACTTAGAATTCAGAAATGACATCGTGTGAAAAAAAAACTGCAACAGAGGTTTCATTTTAATGTCCGCAACGTAGAATTTCATTCACAGACGCAAAAATTGTGGATACAGCATAAATAGCACCATGTATATAAGCAGTGCTGCTAAAAAGGCTTCGTTTGAATGGTCGCACTATTTTATACAGCATAATAAGAATACAAGTCTGAGGTGTGACCAATCAAATAAATTCATGAACATTTGGAGCGAGCGGTGCTTTCTCGTAGTTTTTATTCATCATGCTGTACCAACGGGTTTTAACTTTTGAAATGTATTGCGTTGCCATGAAACTAAAACCTCTTCAGCAGGACTTCTCTATGGTACTACAGCTGGGTACTAGCCTGTGTACAGTATAGTCGCCCCTCCCCTCAAACAAAATGGCGGAGAGAGGGGAGCGGGCTGCTGTACACAGGCTAGTACCCAACTGTAGTACCAAAGTGAAGTGCTGCTGAAGAGGTTTTAGTTTCACGGCCACGTCATACATTTCAAAAGTTAAAACCCGTTGGTACAGCATGATAAATACAACCACGAGAAAGCACCGCTGCAAAGGTTCATGAATTTATTTGATTGGTCACACCTCAGACTTGTGTCTCCTCCTTAAGTGATTATGGAAGTGAATTTAGTGAAACTAGTTAACTACACGTGGGCTTCCTGTGGTTCATTCACACAGGTTCGTACCTTCAGAAACCCGAGCAACAGATGCAGTTGTGGGAAATTGTCACACACCACGCTCCAGCTAACGCTACTCGTCCCACTCCTCCACGAGCCGATAGCTCCCGTCATTGTGTGCATGGCAGCAAATGACATGATATTTTCGTTTAGCTCAGACGGGGCATCCCCCTCACTGGGACCATTCTCGGGTTCAGGGTCATTGTCACCATGGCAACTGTCAGTAACATCTGAGAAGTCTTCTTGCTGATTTTCTCTAAACACTTCTTCATCGATCGTTTCGACTTGGCTTTTGTTTGAGGCTAAAAAACGGAACAACAACCCGGGTTCGAGATTAAACAAGAATGTTAATCAACTTGCAAACAGGAGACGTAGCATTGAACTTGGTATTTTTCTATCTGTCGGTTCTAGGAGAATCCAAAACACACAAACAACAGTTTACTACTGATTGCTGTGTCGTGTTGAGACCAGCCTCAGAGCTTGAAATAATTACCAGGTTAGCGCCGGTCATGTTGTCCGATAAAACCTATTTTCCCTCGGAAACAGTTTGTTTATTGTTTTTTCCTCCACCTACCTATTTTTTATTCACGAAAGCTAATAATGTCCAACCTTTGTTAAAATTTGAATTGAATTTTCCAATTGAGGCTTTAACGACAGGACAAAATGTCCGGTCACCCAAGGATTCAATCGGACAGAGGTTTTTTTCGACCGGAACTTGTCCTTTGACCGGCCGTTAAGCCCTGAAGTCTGACCTTTGTGCGAAAATTGTTAAAAGTCTACGTGTAATGATATAAATGCGCACATTTGAAGACTAAATTACGCAAGTTTTTGCACCGTGTTGGTGCGTCAGAAAAGCACCTTGGAGAGACTTACACAGACTCCTACTGGAAACAGCTTTACCGCTGGAACTGGTTCTGACAAGACCTCCTCCAGATACCACAGAACCACGCGCATCAGCAGCAGCTAACGTAACACCATCCGGGAATACATGATCCAGTAACATGTGCGCCAATTTAAACCAAATACTTGTCATGTTACACATCTCACATATCGTAGAGTGGTCGCCATGTTTACCGGCCCAAGAGATATCCAACATGCACTTCAGAAGCTTCTTGATGTCCTCTTTTTCGGAGCTGGTTGGGACGTGTCTTTCGCGAATAAACTGAATTTTTATCTGTCATTAAGAACATGATGAATCAATAAAAACGTAAGCAAATGATGATTCTTACGTACACTTTTTCTAGGACGAATTAAATTTGAAAACTGGATTTTGAAGAGGAAGGAAAACGTGCGATTTCTGATACAAAATGTGAAAGCTTTGACATGGACATTAAACAAACCCTCATATTAAAACTTTAACAGCCGCAATGCTGAGGAAAGGGCCCAAAATTCATTATGAAAATATTGAAAACAAACAGCACCACACAAACGTAAGCCAAAATTTCGTTCACAGGCTCAAACGTTTAAGCTTTGTGCATTCCCATACTTGGATCTAAAACACGTAAATCAACAGGAAAACACACCGATCGAAAGCGGCGCAGAGACTACCAAAAGAGATTGTCTTCCGTAATAGCAAGACGGACGTAAATAACGGGGATAGTTTATAGAGGCTGGGGTGAGTAAATCATTCGATACACAGTCGATTCTCCAAGTGAGAAAACATCCTATTAGGGAACACCGCTGCAAAACACCTGAATTTTGCCAGTCAACGCTCTATAGTTGGAACCGCTGGTAACGACCGCGACCACTTTTGGGGGTGGCAGTTTTTTTTTTGTTTGTTTTTAACCACCTATAAGCATCACTTGAGTTTACTTTAACTCGATTGACAAAATTAATTTTCTGCGATTAAAGTTGGAGCAATTACCTGTTTTACAAGTAAATCAAGTTCCATGATAAAGCACGACAGATTGGAACTCAGCTCCCCAAGGTCTGCAGACATTGCACCGCTGACCGGCGTTGGGATCACTGAGCCTTCTGCAGTTGTGGACAGCGGTGACGGCACAGAAGACATGGGAAAAGGGAACATGGTGGCGACTCCTTCAGAGAATTCAGACGAGTTCTGCACAACTTTGATAAACATGCTGAGAAGAACATCCAGCCGGATAATGATATCAAGCTGAGATAAAATCTGCGAAAAACAAAAGGTTGAAAAAAGACAGCTATAAATTTTATTTTCCTCGTTCTATTAGTCCTAGACGTTGAAATGATAAAAATATATTAATTTCATATATTGGAGCCGCGGAATGAAGAAATAATGCAAAGAAGATCATCCCAGGTAAAGACGCAATTTAAGCAGTGGTAAAGAGAAAGTTGATTTAAAAAGTTGGATGTCTAGACTCTAACTTGTTGTACATTAAAATCGCCTTAACATGGAATACTTTCTTTCAGGGAAGCGAAAGAGAAAAGAAATGTCCCTTTTTTCGAGGTTAAGAGCTTTGTTTTGTCCCGGGTCACATTAATATAAACAGATTACTTACCTGAAGCCAAGTGAGAGCCTCAACTTGGTGACGAGGCACAGAAGACTCTAGTGATCTTCGTATGAAGCTTAAAGTTGTGTCGGAGGGCATCTTGAGCGGAGAAAGTAGAGGATCGAAAAGGTTCCTGTATAAAATTAATCGAAAAAGGTTTAAAGAGAAAAGATGTCTATAAATGTCATAAAGTTTCATCACCTTACCATATGAGGCAAATACAGTTGTATCTAAAGGAGCTGTGTCACGAAATTTATCAAAATTCAGACAATGAATTGAGTATGAGTAGAACATAAAAATAACCGCTCAAAACAGTAAATTGTAAAAATCTTATTAACCACTCCCCTCAGGGCTTTTCAGGGATAATTTACAACACTGGTTGGGAGACTTTGCCAGACTGTTTAAGGTGCAGTTTACAAGTAATGAAGGAATGAGTAATGATGCCCCCAAACATGAGTGTCAAAGTGAGATAGACCACGACACCGGGAATTACGTGCCCTACTCTTTACGAAGAGTGTGTCGGTTCTTTAACATCCCACAGATTTAATACATGTGCAAGGGCTTGTAAGACGGAGCCACCGGTTTATCGTCCTTATCCGAGAAGACTACGGAACGTCTAACCGTTTGGAGATGATATTACAAAGGCAGCACTCTCTCCTCAGTTATTTAAAGACCCTGAGTGTTGGTCCGGCCGGGGTTTGAACCCGCGACCTCTCACTCAGCAGACCGGCGCTCTCCCAACTGAGCTAACCGAGCGGCGGTGTGCGGGAGGTGTGCGGGAGGTGTGCGGGAGGTGTGCGGGCGGTGTGCGGGCGGCGGCGACGTAAAAGAAAGTATAAGTAACACAGCAAATGCAAAATGAGGCACAGATGAACAATCTTGAGGAAGATTGAAAGGGACTGGGACTGGGACTGTGAACAGCCTATGGTCCAAAATTCAACAAACTTACGTTAACAAGACTTTAAACCTTCCCAAGTCATCCGGAGGAACGTCTGCTTTGATCGCTTCCATCCACTGAGGCATAATTGTATCCCAGACCTGCAGAACGTAAAATAACAACAAAATTGAGGACCGTGATTTGACTTTCATCTTAAAAACCAAAACCAGGATCCTATATGAGCTCGCGCCAAAACTAATTCGAATTTGCTTCAAATAGTATTGTTCTGTGATTGGCTACAGCTCATGTACAACTTTCTAGCTGCACCAATCGGATTTCAAATCAAAACCACGTTGTCTCCTTGCGCTTTCCTCCTCGAAAACCGATTGGCTCATTGGACTGTCTGTGGTTACGACACATCTTCGTCATAGCCAATAACATCACGGCCTAACTGACAGACCACCAATATCATCGCCACTTAATTGAGCAGTCAGGTCAATAGCCGGACTTAAATACCATCAACTCACGCGATACAACTTACTTTTACGCAGTGTCCAAAAGAATGCAGTTTACCGAAGTTCCTCTCCTTACCTCAGGTGTGACAAGATTATGGGGAACCAAACAACATAGGCGGTGAAGTCCTTCCATGTGCTGACGGGCCTTGCTCGACATGGTATCCCAGCATCCTCCAACCTTCACATATGCCGGAGGATCAGGTGTTAGGCATGCGCAGAGCAACTCTGACTTGCTGTCTCGAACTTGTAACAACCAGCGGCAAACATACTGACTTGTGAGCCGTTTGAGCAACTCTCCCACATAGTCTCGTCTCAGTGTTGAGGTTGTCTCGATCCATGACAGCACCATAGACACTAATCGACCCAACCGCTCCGCCGATTCACATCTCGCAGGCTCACTGCAAACACCAACCAGAAGCCAGACTCCAAATCTGCTAAGCATGCGACGGTTGTTAATGTCGTTGTCCACGTCATCTTCATACTCGTCGTCTTCAAGTTTTCCTTGAACTAGCCTGGTAAATGAAAGACGAACAGAAGCTGATCAGACTAGGCTGATTATAAAAGGATAACAATTATTTGATTAACGAGCTCATTGCTGTCGTGGGGATACAATGAGAATAAGCTGGTTTCGAAATTTCGAAGAACATTGGTAACCGCTTTTAGATCAAGTCGATTCCCTGCGTAGTAAGAAACGCAATACATAAAACAGAGCCGCAAAGGAGCCCCTCCTCAGATCTTCGGAGGGATTCGTCATGGGCCCGGTTTTTAAAAAGGTCATCTTGGGGTCCGTTACGCAGACCTCGTATGTCACCCGTTCCTTCCACAAGAACGTGTAACGCTGTTATTCAGAAAATATGTGTTTAACACATAATCTACTTCCCTTCGTCGTTGTTAACCGCGTGCTGAAGTTTTCTGGGTTGTTACTTTCAACCTCTCATTAAAAACTTGCTTCTCAACTTTATAAAAACGGTACACAGTACTTGCATACAGCTGATTCGGGTTGTCATTAGAAAGACTTAAAGCGTATGCGACTATGAAGAAAGTGCAATGGTCTTTTCGCTCTTGCTTGACTGAGTACTTCAGCGCCATTGAAAATGACACCAAGAAGGTGGGAAGCTCTTGAAAGATCTTCGTTGTAGGGTTAAGGCATCGTAAGTGTAAGAATCTATTTATATTGGAACCTTCTTCGTCACTGCCAACAACAGTCCTATTCGGGACTACGTCCACCTGGAAGATCATGCTCAATCTACTTATCCAATGACCCCTGGGTTCAAACCTTTCACAGTTTTTCGAATAAACTGAATACATTTACATGTGTGTCAAAGCGTAACCCACCCCATAGCATCATTCCTCGCCTTCTGATTTGGCTGTGCTTCTCCTAACAGACGAATCACCGCCTCTGTGGGGTAGGCTTGGTCAGGCCCATCCAAAGTCCAGGGGTCTGGGAACAAATTCTGTGTCACATGGTTATATCCACCTTCACCGGTGTGATAGCGTATATGGCATTCCTGACACATGGTCAAAGCTCTCAGCCTGAAAAATATTACCGGAAAAACTTATATCGGTTGAGATAAGCAACCGATAGGTCATTTGCAACACAAATTTTAAAAAAAGTAAAAATGGTGTTAGTACCCTTAACTCACGTGGTTTACCCTATAGTTCCAGGAAGCCCCTCGAGTATAAGTCCCCGGCTTCTACATAGGCTTCCTTGACATTACCAGTTTCAACGTTTAATTTTGTAAATAATTTAGTTAGAATAGTATACAACTATCCCCCGAAAGAGAGGTGGATAGTGGTCTATGTACCGAGACGCGAAGCGTCGAGGTATACATCTAGCGCTGTTCACAGACTCTGAGGGGGATAGTTGTTTTGGTATTTACCAAATCAGTTGGATAAATTGAAAAAAGTAACTTTTTGTAAATTAAAAACGTCACTTGGTAGGAATTTTGTTCACAATTTAAAAACATTTCGGGGATTTTGTCAAGTGCATGTTTACGATTTTGTTGCAAATATAATTCAGCATGAAAATCATTTTCTACCTAACAGTAAACACTGACAAGCCAAAGTTTTTTGTCACTTTCTTTCAGCAAGTTCACTTCCCACCCCCTTCTCCCCCACACATTGCATGATGGGTAGGGGGACAACAGTGCGTGTCCTCTCCACTTGATATATTTAAAGTCAGCACAAATTTTTCAACTCTTAGTTCACGGGTCAAAGTTGGTGGACCAGTACGAAAACTGGGGGAGGGGGGAGGCGAGGGCGTGAGAGAAAACTGGTAAGGGGGGGGGGAAATTCCCACATTAGCACCTGTTATCTTTGACGCATTCATAAGAAAAGCACATCACACTGCAGGGTTTCCCTTGACCTTTACATTCCTTCGTCTCACATGTTGTGCGCATCTTTCCCATTGGCTGGATGATTTTCATGATCAGTGATTTGTCAGGAATATCTTGAGCAGCTACCGCAGCGCATTTCTCACAAATAAACACAGGTGGTGATGAGGAACACTGTCCTGCGGCATATGAGGCATCTAAGCAGATACTTGTGGGCGTGTTTTTGTGAGGAACTGCGCACTCAACGTTTTGGCAATTAGCGGGGTGCCATGGCTCGTACACAAACTGCCAATCATCAGCTCCACCTTAAAGTGCAAACAGAAAGGTCTAACTACAGAGCTACAGAGGAATGCTAGCTTCAATCATCTAATCTACTGCCGCTTGTAGGCATAGTCTACGAAGTCACGCTTGAGCGAGTATGAAGTTCAACTGGCATAAAAACGTTCTCCATGCATCCTCATATAAATATTTTTTTTATAGGAAGGTCATTTCTCAGTTGCGGTTTGAACTGAGACTTCGATTTCAGAAGACCTCCATACTAGTAGGTCGGATAAATATATCTTACTGGACCGTTTAGTGTGTAGTATTGTGGGACATTTTTACGAGTCACCCCGTTTTTTGGCGAGCCCATAGGGCAGTTAAAATACAGAAGACCAGTAAAAATATCCCACTATACTACACACTAAACCGTCCAATAAGAGATTGGTAAATTGATTCTAAAAATTGCAAAACCACTGAACTGACATAGCCAGTGATAGTGGTATGAATAAAATGTTCATCACTCTCTATGGCCATTTCCAAGCACTGAATTTTATTAGCAATGAATATACTGAATGATGCTGATGACCAAAATAAACACATTGTGAATTGTTGATTATTTTAGCCTACTACAGGGAAAGGAAAATTACTGGTTCAAAAAATCGTGGGTAAAATTAGAGAATATGAGTGTGAAAAGAAATTGGGTTTGGTATAAATTATTAGGGGGTTTCTAAAACCTATGTTTCAAGATTTTTTCTTGTCCCATATTTCACTTCAATAGAGTTTAAGCCTAACATTAGGCAGATCCATCACCGTTCTTTTTAAAACACAATTACTGTAATATCAGCTAGAACCTTAAGACAAATGGAAATTTAAAAAAGAGATAATTAAGACCTTTAGATTCGAGAATGACTACGAGAATGTGTATTCTCAATAAAATATATACATGTACCCCGGAAAGTTTTAAAAAAGTATAATAAAGCTTAGTCAGCACGGTTATTTTTATTGAAGGATGTTTAGGTGGTTTTCACGTTACGTCATCACTGCCATGCTGGTGGACGGTAAACAAAAGATCGCTCATTAGCTCCCTTTGTTTGTCCACCAGCATTTGTTCATTTCACCATTGTTATTTGTGTCTCCCGAGATTGCATGAAAACTTCTGACATTTGGTATTAAACTTGTTTCTATATCTACAACATCCTCAGTAGAATGACAGTGGTTACCACGTTTTCCCGCCAAAATGACACCGATTCACGTGTGCGCATTACTTTGTATTGAAAAAAATTTTGTCCTTGTAGTCGTGAAGTCGTGCTTTTCTTTGAATCTACATGCATAATTTGTAAAAGGTGTCTCATAATAACCAACCATACCAACATCCTTGAGTGGATAGTAATGGAGTAGAACCTGTCCAGCAGAATTGATTACAGGCTGAGGACCATAAGCCAACACGGCAAGAATATCAAGGCAAACATTACTTTTGTAGCGCATCAATGTCTCCACAAACTGTGCATGCTGTTTACAGTCAGGGCAGTACTGCAATATGGACATGATGAGTGAGGGGCAGGAGAGAGATGCATAGGACAGTCCATTCTCATCTGGTTTTAAGACACCTACCATGATTGATGATAACAATTTAAAGCAATTATGAGCATAAAAAATATGTCTGATCAAGCAAGCTCAAGGTCCAAATAATCATTTACAGAGAAGTTTTTATTTTTCAATTTATGACCCTATGGCATCCCAAGTGACTTCCCACCCATGTTCTTGGGGCTTTGTCAGGAATTTCTTCCCCATGAACATCTGCATGGGAGGCTTCACCCAAAGCAAGTGGATTATACACCAAATAAGTAAAATAAGGATCAGTAAAAGAAGGGCAAAGACTAAGGCAATGACAAAGGTTTATCACGGGCAGACCATCCAAACTGTTTGAGGCAGCAGGATGTCATGCACCCTTCAACTAATCTCATAATTATATTCACTGTAAATATAATGATCTACAGCTGTATAATGGCTGCTGTCAACTAGAAATACAGATATTACACCTTTGATCCTAACCATAGTATAGAGGCCAGGCCTGTTAGGGATAAATTGCAACAAGTGACCTGGCCTTGAAACAGCTACATAAGACAAATAAATGGCGATAAACAACATGAAGATGGGTTGAAACTGCCAGAGAAATAAGGAAAATCAAAAGTACAATGGAAATCTACCGACAGCGACATGCCCTACTCCTTAATATGCTAAACAACTGCATTTGAAATTCAGACTGGGGACATACGTATAGTGTACCCCTCTCTAAGAAGGCCTCAACATAATATAAGAAAAAATTTGTTTTTGTGCAATTTCAAGTTGCTAGTGCCTGATAACACCCAAATAGGCATAAAAAACACAAAAGACCACACTAAGAGCATAATCTTTGGTATTTTGTGAAGCACTTCACATACACTCTATATAATGTTGTGGTTCAATTTTATCCTTGGTTCAAATTTTATTTCCCAAAATGTTTTAAACTCATTATCATACATTACCATACCACAAAACAAAGGGAATTAAAATTTAAACCACAACATATATTTGTTGCTCAATTATACAAGCAATGGCCTTACCTAGCAAAACTGGAAGAATGTAACCAGCAAGCAGTTTTATGATGTTATTATGTGTTGACTGTGGCCATATGGATAATGTCATTGCTAGGCCAAGAGGCATGGAATTGAGGTCTTCCTTTTTCAAGAATGGGACCAATGAAGCCATGATTGACAAAACACTATCGGCAAATGCTGACAAAAAAAGAAAAAATAGTAAGGTGTTGCTTTGTACATTATGTTAGCATTTTTTTTTGCATTTTAGTTAGGCAAAAAGCATAAAGCATAATTCGAGCATTTTAGTGGCATTTTTCCAAAAACTTAGTTTTTTTCCTAAAAGAAAATGAAAATTATAACATTTTTTAAACAGAAATGATGACTTAATATAGCCATGCACTGAGATGACCATGTTTTGCTGTATTAAACCTATTTATTTGTATGCATTGTTGTCATACCTCTTACACACTTTTGTTAGCCTTAAATCCCCTTAAAATATTTAAAATTAATGAAAGGGCTTGCTATGATGAGCATTATCAAGCATTTTAGTGACTTTTTTGGGGGTGACCAAGTATTTTGGGGAAAAACGGACCATTAAGGTGGAGCATGTTAGTGGAGAAACAAAAGCATTATGTACAAAGGCCTAGCTGTTATTTCCTACAAGTTTACAATAATTAACAACAAACACAGATGTGAGTACATTTTGCCTTTCTATTATGTACCTTCAATTCCAATCTCCACAACAGGAACAACATTAACAATTTTTCCAAGAGCCTTATACAATCCAGTGTAATCCATGCTAGGATATTGCTGCCGATCAAATGACTGTCTGTCTTCTGTTAACACTGGGCGTGTTTCTTTTACCAAACTAATATAAAGAACAAATGCCAGTTATTACTTTACATGCAACACATTATATCAACCTTCCTAGTTATAGTTTCTGCTCAGTCGCGATTTTCTACCAATCAAGTCGCCAGCTCTAAAATTTTAGGCACCATGGCAACCAAAATGGTTGTAATTTGGAGGGTTGTACATCTACAAAACATTAAAATTTAAAACAAAATGCTGCGTTGACTAAGAGTGTGAAATAACAGTCATTTGATTAAAATTGAAGTACAATAATATTATAACAATGATATTAGCAGCTGTCATATTTGACAAAAAAAAGGTACCCGTTTCATACTTTTAATTGACAAATGGTACCCCTTGTACCACATGTACCTAGTTTAGAACACTGCATCCCTTTTAACTGCTGAAAATGCACTGTCTTTTTCTTATGAATAAATCAAATGAACCAAAACATTTTGCCAACTTTTTCAGAGCCATAAAATGCTTCTTTGAGCCCCTTTGGGCCTTTTTACAGACTGACATAACACATTTCCCTACCCTTTTATATACATCAACTAGTGAAATCCCTACACTTTCATATATCTGAAGCCTGAAAAAGGTACCCCATTTCAGGTGGAGGCTCCCTGTATAGGTCATTATACAGAGTACTTATCCCCCCCCCCCCCCCCCCCCCCCGCCCCCCAAAATAGAACCATAAAACCACAACCAGGTCACAAAAAGAAAAACATTCTCTCCAAGGTTTTTAAAACCTCCCGCAAAAAAGTAAAAAACCTCCACATCTTTCCCTTTTTGGCCAGTAACTTTCCCTTACTTCCCTGCTGTTTTTTAAACCACTTCCCTCCCCTTTTATATACCACAAACAGTGAAACCCCCACCCCTTCCTATATCTGAAACCCGAAAAAGGTACCCCATTTCAGGGGGGGGCCCCCCGTATAGGTCAATATAAAAAGTACCTATCCCCCCCCCCCCCCACCACCCACCTGCCCAAAATATGCAGCATAAAATAACTATCAGGTAACAAAAGGTACAACCTTGCTGTCAAGGTTGTTAAACACTGCCGCAAAAAGATGAAAAGCTGCACCTACTTTCTCTTTTTGGCCAGCTACTTTGCTGAGCTACTCATCTGATTTTTTAGCAAAAGATGACAAAGTCAGCCACCTGTTTCAACAGAAATCTGCCTACTTTAAACTTTCTGACCACTCCTGACTAACGGGGTTGTCCAATGAGTGTTAAGCATCAGATAATTACTGATGATGTATTTGATGGTAAATCTACTAGAATCTGCCATATTTTGAAAGGTTTATCAAAAGTTATTGTCAAACCCCATTGATATGGAAACTGAGGGTACCATAGAAAGTGTCTGTATTATGCAGCTTGAATTTAGAAAAAATGTGAGGGCTTTCTTCCTAAGGGACAAAGCAAACTGTCGGTAATAATAAGGTGTTCGTATTAAGCAGATGTCCCTGAAGCATGGTTTGACTGTATAATTTTTGGAATAAACATTTTTTTAGTATGGACTCTTTCCTGTTAAAATATACCTGTATTATAATAGCTAATAATACATTTAAAGAAAATGTTTCCGTCCAACCACAAAGAACTAAATCCAAACAAATCTTTAGTAATGATATTTAACATATAGATCACTCCCATCAAGAAATACATATTTCCACCCAATATTAACAACGGAAGACTGAAATACCTTTGCAATGTATGCTGAAACCATTTTAAGTAGTTGGCAACATCGTTTCCTGTTGGTAATGGATATGTTCGTCTGTCCAGTCGGTTAAATATCTCCTTCAGACCATGTACTTTGGCATTAACTATCACAGATTTAAAAAATAGTTAACATGCAGTGTCAATAAAATTATTGATATGTCACAAAAATAAGAAAATCTTAATTACTTAAAGAACAATCAATTTTCTCGAGCACATGTAGCACGTTGAAACTGAGAAATGTTTAGTAGGTCTATGACAGGACCCCTTTGATAACAGTGCTCTTGCACTGAAGGGCTATCCTGTATAAATATTCGTTATTATTATTATTATTATTATTATTATTATTATTATTATTATTATTATTATTATTATTATTATTATTATTATTATTATTATTATTATTATAAAGACCCTGGACTGGCTGAATGGTTGAGCAAAGGGGATTTTAATTAGACTAACGCTTAATGAAAATTATGTGATGGGTGAATGCTCAAGCTTACAATTTAGCTCTTGAGCAATACCTTAAATATTTTACACCCTAACTTCTCCTGCCTGATAATGGCTTAAAGAGCAACAATCAGCGCCAAAATTGTTGAGAAATTATACTCAAATAGGGTAACTTTAGAGAACAAAACAATCCACATCCCTCCCCGTACTGTACCCCTCCATTCAAAGTTGGGGTGTTGGTTGTTTCTACAGGTATCTTGAAGAGCAGCACTACATTTTCATGGAGATTGGGGAGAGAAAGCTTTATTTAACACTTTTAAAGTCTGTAAAACAAGGGAAGGGCCCTTTACGGCAAAGTATATCAACTAATTTTGTCACCAATTGAAGGTGTAAACATCTGAATTGTACCTTTCATGTCATAACCAAAAAATGTGATATAAACTTGCTTTGCCCTGGTTTTGTTTTGTGAGCAAAATGACTTGAAACGTTTGCAAAAATGGGACATTGGCAAAATGATGTGTAAGCGAAATAACCAGTCACCTTTCCACCCTTGGCTCTCCAGACTAGCAGCCCCTCCCCTACTGTACCACATTGGTTTCTTATTCTGGCATCCAATTTCGTTTATATAAAAACATGTTTTATTTATCAAGCTGAATTAGCTCTTATATATACACTGTATACATGGTGCCTTAATGGCCAACTTTCAGCCTGATTTTCCTAATCCATATGTTCTTATATGCGATTGTTTACAGTATTAAAAGGCCAAATGAGCATTCAAATAATTATTATATTTTCATACCGCACAATGTCTAAGTCTCATGACTGCTGAAGAGCGCAGATCCTTAGAACTTACATTGATCAGCCCGTGTCGACTTGAGAAGCCTCGACATTCTCCTTCTTTCTCCTTTCAGCTGTCACAATGATCAAGAAGTAATAAAACGACAAAACAGCTGTTTCAGGTTTTCATTAGAACGCCGCCAATGTAGAAGAAACTCAACCCTGATCACACAGATATGCCCCTCTTGTCAACAGAGACATGTTTCTTACGAAGTTATGATCACCATTCTTTCTTCAAGTTGGGAATCTGACTCATTTCTTTGCTCCAAAGCAGTAATTTCGACCGAAATCTTTCATCGAAATTTACATATTTCTCCAAACAATCGCCATTTTTGTTTTTGAGCTCAAATGACTCTGTCATGTAAGGAGACGCAAAAAGTCCTCTCAGTGTTTTGACGAGTAATTAGACCCATGGTAAGACTAACATTTTGAAGTTATTCTCACAAATTTTCTTATGCTTCTCTTACACTTCATACATTTTCTTTAATAACCAATAGAACGATCAGAACAGAAATGCAATTGAAGTGGGAAATTTTGTTATTGCATACACAACAACTATTTACGAGTAAAAACGAGAGGCGGATTGGGGACGAATATTTGGCGCGAAAAGTTATTAAGGCAAAACAAGGCAAGTTTTTATTATTCGTTTTCCAATATTTCTGTTATAAGAGGAATTTAAGGAATTGCCGGGGTTCTTGTAGTCTCATGACCATGGCCGAGACATTGTTTTCGTTGGAAGTTCACGTAGAAAGCGTAGAAAATCTTCGAGTGGCTTGCAAGCTGCCTGCATTGTGCTTTCGACTGCTGGATTTTCCTACCATGATAATTCACCATGTTTCTCCTTTGGACGCTGAAAAAATGCGGCAAAAACTTCGTTTAGAAGGCAACGAATCAGTGCTTCAAGATCTTAAAGACCGCTTTGGAAATTTCCAGCTCCGTAAAGGAAAATCCTGCTTATTCAAAGCAAGCATTGACACTTTGTTGTTGCAACTTCAAACGGTGCCTCTCTACGCCATGTTGATGGATTTATGGCCAAGGAAACCTGTTCTTGTTGGCAGCACTTTGATTCCTCTAAAGAGAGCAATAGACAAGATTAGCAAAGATGTGTATCAGAAAGGTGTTGCGGTACCTTCTTTTTACAGAGATGAGGGTGATTTTAATGTTTATAATCTTATGGGGTCGTGCATAGCAAAGTTAAAGCTTGGTTTCAGGTTATTGAGTTTGGGTGGGTCGCTCATCCCTCATATTCCCACAGAAGCTTTAGCAAAAAGAAGCACGGAAAGGATTGAAACAGGAGGACAGATTGAGCAAGCTGTAAAGGGCGCCTTAGAAAAAGTATTGCCAGAAATTGAATCTGGAACATTCTTAGAGGAACATATTCCAGAAGACATCGCTGACAGTGAGACTGATGGTCAAACAGTCAAACCAAGTCAGACACAAGGTGTAAAACAAACTGCCGAAGTTCAAACTTATCTCCATGCCAGGGACGTAAACTCCCACATCCGCTCTCATGACAGAAGAAGAAGTGAGGAAGATTTGGTAATAACAAACACATTTTGCCCACCCCCACTTTACTATAACTGTTTCTCTAAATCCGTAGTTGATAGTGACTCAAACACTATGAGGAAAACAGAACCCAGAATACAGACATCTGGCAACAGTAGTGTTGCTGGTAACAGACAAGCTGCTGGCAGAGATTCTGAAAGTTGTGATGTGGATTTCATGTATTTTGAACCCAGTGTTGTTCAAAGAGATGGAACAGTGGGTGTGACATCAGTTTCAGTACAGACTGACGAAAAATTGCCAAAGCCTTCCATGGAACCACAAAGCAATGGCAGTCAGTTGGAATTGTTCAGTGGATTATATAACTTGAGAGGGTTAATATCTGATGGTCATTTACCAGTTTTAAATGCCCTGATACAAGAGTTGTCGAGCTTGACTGGGGGACATCAAACTGATACTACTACCCAACCCAGTTCTTCTAGAATTCAGACTCAAACTACACCTAGGCATCCACAGAAATACAGCAGCAAAGAAAAAGCTAGAGGTGTAAGAAAACCTCTCACTTCAGAAAACAATGCTGTGCATATGAAGTCATCACAGCATGTCTCTCATCCTAAGAGTAATCAAACCTCAGTGATCGGTTTGCCCAAGCGAAGAGTGCGCTTCAAGCAAACAAATCTTACTTACGGAATGACAAAAACACAACAGATGAGGCTTGAAATGAATCAGAAGGACAAATTAACAAACAGAAGAAGACCCTGTGAGGCTCATGCAGCAGCTTTAGCTCAAAAGGAAAACAAGAGAACTTTATTGCAAGAAACTTTTGGTGAAGGTGCTTTAGGGATGACTTACAAAATAGGCTCAGGAAGGAAGCTTTTAGGAGGAAGGCCAAAACAGATGGCAGATGCGCAAATTCAAACTCAGGAATATTCTTCTGAGCAAGGACTGCACAAGGTGGAAATGGCTCAACCCAGTTCAGAAGATATGAGAGAGAACAGAGAAAAGCCAGCTGTTGAGTTAGTTGAGAGTGAGGAGAGAAGTAAGACTCCAAACAGTGTGGAGGTTTTTATTCCACAAGTTGAAGGTATGTGTACCATTTTTGTATTTTTTTTTACTTTAGCAGGCTTTTGTAAAGACCAGTAGGCCTCAAGCCAATAGTAGATAGCTTAACCCTTTAAGTGCTAATAGCGACCAAAAACAATTTTCTCCTAATAATACCCATACATTGTCAAGAGATAAAGTTATGAGAATTAATAAAATGATCACCAAAAGGAAAATGCCATGATCTTTTATCAAATTCTCTCGAGTAATTCTTAAGAAAATCTATGGAGATCAGTTTGGAGAATTTGTATGTGGATATTGGGGCTTAAAGGGTTAAGCAACAGCGTTTTTGAGGCATGCGTATCAACTGGAAGTGAGGCCTTTCTCTTTTATTATGCCTTGAAGCTACCAAATTGTCTTGTAAGTGTCTTTAACAGATGATTTGCCCAAAAAATTTAGGCGAAAGCATTGCCTTAGAATGCAAGAAGTCCACTTCCGGTTGAAGTATATTGCTCATGAAGGTCTTTAGCTCGTTTTTAACTGTTTTTCTTTCTGGCTTATTACTGGCTATTCCTAACCACCTGGGTAAATTGTTGCCAGTTTTTCCTTAGTTAGGTTTGTCATTTCTACTTATCACTTTGTGAAGGTTGACTAGGAGATTGTGTGTATATATTAGAAAGACTAACTTTATTGGCATGTGTGAGGTTAGATGCATCAGATTTTGAATTTTGAGCTTTGGCTTGCTATTTCATAGTAACAAACCTTCAAAAACTCATATTCAGTAGGCATATTGTCTAACTGACTTTGCGGATTTAATCACATAGGAGGACCTTTATACCCAAAAACTTGAAATCCTAGTGACAGCCCTGCTATCAGAATGTTTTGGGGACAATAGCCGGGCTGTCACTTATGGTTGAGGGTCAGGGAT
Organism: Porites evermanni; assembly: GCA_942486025.1. Taxonomy (NCBI): domain Eukaryota; kingdom Metazoa; phylum Cnidaria; class Anthozoa; order Scleractinia; family Poritidae; genus Porites; species Porites evermanni. Next base: position 191,640 of record CALNXI010000302.1, read on the forward strand.
TTTCCCCAGCTGCTAAGAGTATAAGCCTCCGCTATGGGAAAGAAAAGAAATGTGAAACCCAAAGAACTACACAGCTGTGTTTAATTCCCTGGCTAAATCAAGCCTTAGAGCCTTATTAGAATAGACTGGGAATGTGCATTTATGTGCAATCTGTGAAAATAAATTACTAGTTGGTGGTCCTTGAAAGCTCCTTGAAAAATAGTTGCAATTTTTTGTATGAACCCTGTTTCATGATCTTGCAGTAGCAGAGCCTGAAGAGAAGAGTGATCAGGAAGGTGAATGGAGTACAGATCACCCCCCTGTTAGTGGATTATACGGCCATACAGGCATAGTAAGCGCAGAGTATGACAACAGAGGAGGGGGATCTGCTATGACTATGTATACTGAGGACTTTGAGGAATCAGACCAGGAGCCGGGATCACAGAGGTCACTTCATTTAGATTTCACAAGAAGTAGTAGCGCAGATCACGAAAACTTGAAACACAGTTCTGATCATCATGATTCATCGGGAAGCGGGCACCCGCAAAGTAGCTCTTTTTCATCAGAAAAGCCTGTTAAATCTTCCAAATCTCCTGTCAAAACTAAATCAAGGAGACGGAAAACGAGGATTGAGGTATCCGAGAGGCTGGAACGAAAGATTACCATTCAGTCAGAAGAAGAGTTGGACATAGCGGTGGATCAAGCGCGACCGTTAGAAAGACGATCCTCATCAGGTGAAAGCAAAGATCAAAGAGAAGATAGTAATGGGAACTACACTGATGACTTTCACTCTGCTGGTTCTGAACTTGAGAACAGCCAAGCATCGGGTGCTTCTGCGTCTGTTGACAGTGACATTGATGCTGAACAGTTTGCTGGAGTGCTTGATCTTCCGCCTCCAGCCAATAATCTTGGTTACACTTGCTAATAGCGACAATTTTCTTTTTAATTTCTCTCAACTTAGCCCATACAGTCTTTTAGAATTCAACTCCAGAAACATTTGCCAACATTGACGAATAAACCAGATGGCATAAGCGCGAGAAAGTTTGGAACAGCGCGAATTTGCTTTTCAAGTGATGTTTTTACTCCCGTTACCGTCGTGGTTCCTTGAAGGTGAAGTTACACAAGACGATTCGCAACGACGATTTCTAGCGCTACACAGCGTTGCAGTGTTAGAACAATGTTGTACCTATTCGAAACAATGTCGCAACAATGTTGCAGCGCTGTGTTGCGCTAAAAATCGTAGTTGCGAACCGTCTCGTGTAACATCACCTTAAGCTCCCTAATATTCTGTGTTGCTGCGCCTCAGTTCTATCATTTTGATCTTTACAGTCTATCCTTACTCCAACAACAATCCTGCTTCTGGCTGTACTTGCTGATAACCCGTTCGTTTATTGAATCAGCCAACTAATAGACTACGATTAGTCTCTCTTTCTTCTTGGTCCGTCGAGCAAAACGTGCGCGACACGCCAATGACCACACGCGTTGCTGAAGGCGCGAAACGGGAAAGGCACGAAAAAAGAGAGACTACCTGCAAAGCCAGAAAAAATGGTCTTTCACGGTCTAGTGATTTTTGGCGTAAAAACTTAAGTGTTGAAAGGACAAGCACGTGAAACGTGGCCTTAGAGTTTGCTTTGCTGCCGTCTCGTCTCTAGCGTTGACGCCGCACTCCCCTTCACTAAATCTGAAGAAAAAGAGAGACTGCTCCCAGTCTAGCCAACAAATCAAAAGTTAACCCAATCCAGTGGTAGAAACAAAGACGGGGTCATATTTTATGGAGGATGAAGTTTGAACAAATTATCATGAAACTTCGTTTGAGCATTAAGAACTGCAGAGTAACTTCCATTGACTTTTATTCAGTATTTCCTACAAATTTTAGGATCGTATTTTTACCCCATACAAACAGTGTAAGTTTACTGGAATCGTACTGTGGTACTATCACAGAGCCTGCGTTACCTGTGGCGAATTTTTCTCGCAGCTTGGGAGGCTACTCAACAAAGGCCCAGTTCACACAAATCCGAATATCTTTTACATGTAAACGGCCTATATTTTTACACGAATACGGCCTTCCGTGCACACCAAGTCAGTGAGTCTGACACGGAAACCACATCTTTTTGAAACCGCTTCAGAGTGGTTTATGGCCGCATCCACACTAATCCAGATTGAAAAATATGCGGTTTCAAAAATGTCCGGATTCGTGTGGTCGAGGTCAAAGTTTTAAGGTGATGTGACAAGAGACGATTCGAAACGTGGTGTTAAACGGGACGATTCGCAACGACGATTTTTAGCACAATACAGCGCTGCAATGTTGGAACAATGTTGTAATCATTCGAAACAATGTTGCAACGCCGTTTTGCGCTAAAAATCGTCGTTGCCAATCGTCTCGTACATGTAACATCACCTTCATACGGACAGGCTCCGCCCGAGGACCAACCCCTTTTTTATATACTATTTTTGATCAAAAAGGTACCGCTTTCGTGTACCTTCCATTGTAAAATTTTACCCCTTTAACATACCTACTTAATAGGAATAAATCGTCGAACGAAGCAGGAAGTTTTGTTGTCATTTTCGAGTTCTAATTAATAAATTAAAAGGATATAGCCATAAGGCTCGTCTTTTCTCAACATTTCAATCAAGAGTGATATATTTTTCTACCTTTTCATCTACTTCAACTCACGATTTCCCTATTTATGGGAAGGTACGTTTTTTATTGGGGGGGGGGGAGTGGTGTCGGGTGTGGTGGTTGTTTTTTTTTCGTCGTGCTTTTTCTCTTTTTTTCTTTTTTTTTCTTTGTTATTTAATATTTTTTTTTTTTTTTTTTTTCCTTTCTTCTTTCATCCGTGGTTTTTTTGTTTTGTGTGGGGGGGGTTGGGGTGTGGGGGGGGGGGGGGGGGGGGCTTCGGAGGGCAGGGTCCCTAGTAATTTTTTCACAAATTGGGGCCGGGGTCAAACCTGTTTTATTCTCAACCGGGGGAGGGTCACAGTTTTTTTTGGCAAGGTAAAAATTTACTCGATGTCGCATCTATTTTGTATATACAAGCAAAGCTACCAGTCAAGATTAATCTAAATTATTTATATCACAAAACTATCTTCTCCCAACTAACATAATTGTCTGTCTCGACCCGTGTCCGCTTTCGCCCATATTTTGATGTTTCCGCGCAGGGTTCTGGTATAAAATCAGTCTCCAGTGAGGATCCTTCACTTAAGCTTCTCGGGTTTGAACCGACAACTTCAGGAACCACCCTAGGTCTTCCATCTTTCCACTTCTCTGGACTTGCGCTTTCACTTGTTCCCGCAGCCGATGTGCCACTAACAGAGTAAGAGAAGTAGCGGGCATCCTTTTTAGAATGGCGAGTCGTCAAACAGCCACAATAGCCACAAGTTGCTCCATCTGACCTCATGAAATCCTCGCATTCACCACAAGCACATTTCCTTCCTTCTATTCCTCGTACATCCTTTCCCATTTTGAAGTTTTCACCGTACAATCACACGCCACGCAATTAACTACTTTGTGCGCAGATGAACGTGGTTATATGAGTAACACTTCCAGTTTGTTATTTTCACTTCCGGTAACTTTGTCTTAGATAGGTGGGGGGAGGGTCAGATGTTTTTGTTTGGATATTTCTGAAGGGTCATGCATTAATCCATTCCAGGAAGTGGGAGGGCCACGCCTTTTTTCGCAAAAAAATCTAAAATACCCCTAACCCTGTGATATGCCTGAAGCCCGAAAAACGTACCCCTTTCGGGCGGAGCCTTCCCGTGTAGGCAATTTTAGGGAGTGTCCCCTGCCGGGACTTTCCGTCAGGCACAGGGATATTTTTTAACTAGTGTGTAGTTTAGCATGACTACGTACAGTAACGTTGTTCTTAAAGAAGGACTGTCTGACTCCAAGATTCAAGTTGGTTTTTATTATTTAAAACATACTTAAAAATTAAATAAACTCTCGTTATTTAGGCTAGCTTTTTTAAACTTACTATTGTGTAAGGAGTATCTTGCTCGTACTTTTGTCGTATTCACTCCCTGTGAAGCTAGCTTATCCATAAATAAACCACGATAATATAAATCCTTGGAAAAAAAGTCACAAAACGGTTGCCTTGCTTTTTCAAACAACGAGAAGCAATAAAATCAAAGATGACATCGACTTATTCAAGGGCTCTTTCCCCTTAACAGTAACTCTTAAATATATTTCGGGTTGGTATAAATTTTATTAACCTTCGCAAAAAACTCACGATCAAACATCACAGGAAAAACTAGTTTTAATAGGTAAAAACATGTTATATACCAAAAAATACGAAAAGAAATTTTTACCTTTTATTAAAGCTAGAAATGAGGTGATCATTACTCTCCAACAATGTAATGACTCCAAAATTGTATATTTAATGAACCGTCCATATTTATATCAAATATAAATTTTGTATTAAATAATTAACATTTACACTAACGTAAGTTAGAAATTTAAAAAGAGGGAGAAGAATTTAACAGGGCTGCCACTAAGTCTGACTAAGTGCCGCGGGCCGAGGTTTCCCTCGGCTTCCATATGTATTAGCATGACTCCAAGCGACTTTGATAGGAAACGAAAGGAAAAATATAAAGAAAAGAACTTCCTCACTGTTAAATTATCCGCCTTCTCAAAAGTTGTGGCAGCGGCAAATCCAGGTGACTGCCCTGTTATGAGAGAAAGCTGATAGATAACTCAGTCACTCTCAAGAGAAAACACAAGATTCACCGTTGATTTAGAAAGTTTTGTCTCTTGCTAGCCAGAGGTCTCACAAGTGAAGGGTAAAGATCACTCGATAAAGAAATAATAGGGTATAGCTTGTCCTAGCAAAGACGATTGATAAACTTTCAAGCGCCCAAATGTATGGAACTGTGGAACAGGCGATAGTTTCCATGTGAGCGAATTCTTGACGTCAAACAACGTTTAGACGTAGTCTTCACCTCCGCCGCTAAGCTGTGGAACAAGATGACTGCTTAAGAACCTAATGTGGAGTTTTATTGCTGCACACTCCCTGAAGTAGCCACACATGGATGCGATGTAGATGCACGGCTATTGTTTCGTTCATTTGCTTGGTGAAGACATTTTTCGAGATTTAGCTTTTATAATGCCTCCTCTAAGATGTCAAAAGGCTCTTTGAACTTCCAGTTGTTCTCTTTTGAAGGATTCGTCGAGCAACTCGTGCACATACTTTGTGATTTTTTCCGGAGCGGAGGGCACACCATCGTAGCCTAAACATCGAACCAAAGATAAATGATTAATAACAGTCAGTTTTCACATCGAAGCGCTGCTAATGATAATGAAAATGGTGATAACGATGATGATGTTGGTGATGATGATGATGATGATGGTAGTGGTGGTGGTGGTGGGGGTGGTGGTGATAATAATGATGATAATTATATTATTATTATTGTTATTATTATTATTATTATTATTATCGTTATTATTATCCAGTCCAAGTCCTTGCTTTCAAGTCTAACCTTAATAACAATGCAGTGCCTAAAAAAGAAAAATATCTGAAGTTGATCAAAGAAATGAGTAGAAATTACAGAAGTGTGAAATTTGTAAATCTCTCCTTGAGCTCCCTTGGCGTTTTCTCCCACGAATGCTCCACGTTCTTAGACATGATGAATGACATTGGCATTAACAAAAAGCAGCAACTTTATGTAATCAAGAAAATGATAAATATAGCCATTAGAGCAACATATTACATCTTTTGTTGTAGAAACAGGAATAGGGATAGCCCAGACTTAATGCAATTTTGATTTTTTCTTCTTCTTTTCCTTTTTTTTTTTTGAATAATGCAGTCTCAGGCAGCATTTGTAAATTGCCTATACGTAGCGAAATTTACAACTGTACATTCAAAAACATAAAGAAAATTTCCATTATCATCTAAATCTTTGATTATTCATGATCATTATTATCTTTTATTTCCGTGCATTTAAGACACAAAAATTTCTCTTACCAGGGAAATAATTGATGTCGACTACAAGATGATGCCCTGTTCCTTTTTCAACGATCAAGTCGATACCAAACAATGTCAAATTCTGATTTAAAAAGAAAAATAAAAAATGTTACGCTCTAATTTCCAGACACTAAATGCTCTCAGATCTGGATGCCATCACATTTGCACTCTTAGACACTAAATACAGTTCCATAAATCCTGCTTCTGCATACCGTGCCGAATAGCCTGCGTTGCAAGCGTTTCCAATCGAGTTATTGTGCGAAAGTTAGAGTGGAGGTCATTCATTTTTTTTTTTTGGCTCTTGTCCCAACTATCTCGACGAACTCGCGCGGAAACGCTTGCTACGCAGGCTACGTGCCGAACTTAATGATAACTGGGTTATACGTACAGAAGCGTGACAAAAGCATGAATTCAGACGTCGAGCCAGAGTCGAACTCCATTTCCGTGTAAGTAGTATCAAGTCAGTGGTAACCGAAACAAAATCATGATCACAAATCCCGAGAAAATACAGTTTCCAAAATTTATGAATTTAGTTCGACACACTTAACAAGCACGGCGTTTGAATCACTGCCGTGCCAGAGTCGTGTAGCATCAGTCGTGCAGCAGAGCTTGTCCGCGAACTTTGCTCTGCCAAACCAAAGTCAAAATTTTTCTTCAGACATCGTGCCTCTGCCGTACTTTTGTCAAACTTAATTCAACAATTAAGTTCGGACGACAGAAGTGCGATTTATAAACTGGGCCTAAAAATGAATACGGCACGTTAATTTGTCATTTGCTTGTAGAAACGTTTTCTCCGCTATAGTGAAAAGGTGGTATCCCTGTAACCTTCATCATCTCGCGCACCTTTTTAAGACATTGGATTCTTTTCAAGAAGACGTGTATGCTCACAAACAATTCAGTGACCTTACCAGTTTTCGTTCTAGTTTATCTAAAAGGTCCGACACAAGTTTGTCATCAGGATATACAGAGCTGTCTTCATCGTCATCTTCATCTAACTATTAAACAAACCAAGTTGAAAAGTTACGCTTCGAAAAAAAACTAACATTTGCTTTACATAAACAGCATTTAGGTTTAACTGAAAAGGTTTATTCAATGAGAAAATAATGGCGATAGACAATTGCACGTTGTTTTTCCATTCTATCATCAGCTAGAAAAAGTTTTCCGAACCCACGTGTGGGTGAGCTAATTCCAAAGCACGAGCCGTATTTTACTCATATTTCCTCTACCAACAATCTGTACAAAGATTATATTGCAAACTACTAACCCCCAGTTGAAAGGTCGCAATTCAGCAGGAGCTCTAGCCTACTACCAGTACACTTGTTGCTACCCATGTAACATCGTTCCCAGGGTTCTCTTCTACTCGTAAGGACGCCGGAATAGGAGAGAACCCTGGGAACGAGGTTGGTTGCTACCTACTGGAAGGACGCATTGTCGGCCGATGTACTACTAGCGAAACTCGATCTGACTAAGTAAGGACAAGTATAGTAGGAAAAAGAGGAAGAGAACAGAAGGGAAGAGAGATGGCAAAATGGTAAAACGAAAAACAAGTGAACAAAGAACAAAGAGAAGAAAGACAGATAAGCCTGGACAACAAAATAATAGAGTAAAAGTCTACAAAAGAGAAAGAAAAGAAGAAAATCTAAACGCAAAAAAAAACAATGATGAAGACGAGGATGACGGCATCGAGAGAAGGTATGCATACCAAGCGCTGATCACTACCTTTTTCTAACAGAGTTAACAAAACAATTCAATTGCACTAGGCTTACCTTGTGAAGATAGGAGGCTGAATAAGATTTCGACATTTCGTTCGATAAAAAGAATATTGTTTCCCTATCCTTGGCTGTAAAAACAAACAGAAAAAGACTTTTAAACGGTATCATTTGAGCTCAGGTAGCCCAAGCTCTACGAGTTGACCTTATATAGCGCACGAACTAGCCAAAATTAAGGGCTGTTTATAAGGACGATCGCGCGATTTGTCGCTCAACAAAAACAGCAAAGTCTGCGGCGTCCTGTCACACAACAAATCATCTTTTAACGCGGTAATTTGAGCGTTATGACAACTGTTGCATTCTGTAAGGAGAAATTTCTACGCAAGACAAAGACGTCAAATTAAGATGGAAGTCAACTTTTGTTCTCGGCAAATTGCCAAGGGACTATACAACTCAAGAAGTTCACGAAAAACAAGTGCTTCGTTTATTCTCTCACGACGTGGGCACATACTACTCTTGCTGGTGACGTCATGGTTTTGAAAAAGAAAGTGCATGATGACGTCAGGCGCGTGCTATAGAAATAGGAAATATACTTGTTCTGACCAATAATAGAGCGGGATTTGTAGTTATGAGAAACATAAAACTTATGGTCCTTTTCCAATCGATTCAAAATCAGTCAATGCTCACAAGAATAAGGAATACAAGTCAAACAATCAATTCTCTGCAATTAGTATTTTCCAAACTTCTCCCGCCCGAAGGGAACTACGCGGAATCGGAATTATATATTAATTTCGATATAAATTTCTCGTAATATTCTCAATATTATGAATTATGATTTTAATCTTAATTCCTAATTAAAATGTGTCACATGCACGTACCACCAGTGTTGTAGAAGTTTTTTATTGATGGCCGTTGAACAATATACCGATGATTACCTGCCACATAAACCTGTATGGCGGACGAAAATTACAAATATTAGATGATTTTATCAACAAACTAAATTACTTTACAGTAGTGGTCGTCACCCCGTGAGAGAAGCAATGTTCCATGGTACTTTTCTCGCGTTACATTATCGGCATTATTTGTACTGTTTTAGATCCCGATATAAAGGCGGCACTCAAGATTTCCGTTTACCGTGGGCCACGCCGCGGCGGTACACCTTTTGCGCGAGATAATTTTATAACCACTCTTCTGCATGATTGGATGTTTTATAGGGTGACTCAGAAACGCGAGTTAAAATATCTCGGGAAGAAGCGGTCACACACGCAGTTTTACCCATTTTCCCGATACAAAGCATCTTATCCCACCCGGAAAATACTCAATGTAAACCAATCTAATGTTGAACGTAAATATTACCGAAGGCATGATATCATGGTCCTTGGAAGAGTTAGCACTCTTATATAAGAAATGACAAAATTATAAGTAGGTCAGATATATTTAAAACTGGCCAACCTTGAACAGTCTTGCGTCGTGGTTGACAAACTGTTGAATAACGCATGGCGGCATTAAATCCTTCAGCCCTTCTTTGTTAAATATGACCGCCATCTGAAATGACAATAAGTAGCTCGAATAATCTATCCATGTTACAAAAAAAAAGTAGTTAGGAGCCAAAGAATCCCGCGTAGCGAGCGATTCCGTACGAGAAAGCTTACTTCGATTGATCGTATTCCGGAATAGGAATACGCAAAAGTTTTGTTGCAAATCTCTTGTACCGTGCTTTTTGTGCCACTTAAACGCTATAATAATCGTAACTGTAATTACAAATAGCAGTATTACTGTAATTCCTACGACGAAAACAGGCGGTGGATTATGATAAATTGTTCACCTCGCGCTTTCATTTCATTTTCCCTCTCCCCAGCCTACCCGTATGACACCAAGTGGCCTCTGCAGATCAGAGATCAGAGATCAGAGCTGGACAAGAGTCCTGGGCAACGAGACTACCCCGCAGGAACTGAAATAGAGTCAGGGAATACGACTAACCTTATGAGATACATCAGATCCATCAGCAATCACTGGCTTAGAAACTGAAATAAGCAATATAAAGTAAACCAACGTACAGACCAATTGATAATAAGGCTTACTATAAAACTGGTTTTCGATTACTGGGACTTCTTGTCTCCATAGCAACCGTTTTTAGTGTCGTCAACCAACGCTCCTCTTCCAGCGGGGAGGTACGTTGGACCTTCCGGTCCAAAGTCCTTTATTTCTCTTTTCCAATCAGGTGACCTCTCTACGAAAAACTCCCCACTCAGTCCTTCCGGCCGCTATGTCGCGCCTGAGTGAACCTCACGGTCCATTTACACTAGTTATCTGCTAAGTAATTTTATACAGCTGTTCGATCCCTGACCAAGGTGTTTTATGTAGCAGACAGATAAAAAATAATATGGGTGCAAAAAAGAACGGGGCGCACGAGGAAGGCACACGAGGAGAGAGCCCCTGGCGTGTCTCCCCGTGCGCGCCCCGTTCATTTTTGAGCCCATATTGCTTTTTAGAAAAATCCAACTAGTGGTCTATTATCAATGCCGCGTTCTGATTGGTTGAGCTACTACTAGGCTATATGTTATAGCCCACTAGTAGCGGAAAGCGCCGGCTTTTTGGCGGCAAAAAAGGATTAAAGTCTAGCTTTAACTAGATAAAGTTGTTTTGTCTCTACATTTTTGACCAACTAGTTAAATTTTACTAAAACAATTACTCCTCTCGCCCTCATGTCCTCTGAGTCAATGGTCCATTCGGCCTTCGGCCTCAAGGGCCATTGACTCAGAGCCCATTCGGGCTCAAGGAAAAATTGTTTAATAGCGCATGCTACGCAGGTTATCTTTTATGTTAAAGTATTGTTTTGCGAGAGTTCGTAGGTGGACAACAGGACGAGAATGTCATGTGACCCGCAAGCGGAAAAAACTTTACTGTACTCTCTTTATTGCTCCAAAAATCGCACGTTTATAAGTTTTTTTGACAAGACAACTGGAGAAAATCAAAACTAACATGAACTATAAGGTTATTAACATGAACTCCCTTTGTATTTGCTTAAAAACATTTAGATAGCGATAGAACCTTTACATTAAATCTTTGTCATAATCGTTATCAGGAATATAGAATAAAGAGAATAATAACTTACAACACCGAACTAACGTCAACTTACTCATTGGAAACGAAACACCTGCTTTCTCTATTTTCATCAAGTTTTCTTTAATATCCAACACGTCAATTTGTACAAAATTAGGCACCACCGCCCTTATCCCTAAAATAAAATAAATGAGGAGGGAAAGTATAAACAGACATAAGAAAAATAACTCAGGGAAGATAACCGACAACAAAGTAAGGAAGTTAAGAAAATAATGACGCATTAGCTTGAGCTTAAGTTTCCCGGTTAGTCAGGAAACACATAAAAACAGAAAGCAGTATGAAAACAAAATCCTTGAGGGCTGAGAATATTAAGAAAAACAAGTGATTTACATCCGGCAAAGTGAAGGTAGTTTTTTACGTTTTGAGCATTAAATATATTTAAGGCGGGAGATTTAAATCAGATCCTTACAAAAGTTAACATTTTTTGTGTTTAATTGCGTATGACAAAGTTAAAGTTACATTCAAATGTAGCGTGCGAGGCTGCGAACAAGCTCTCCAATAGACCTCTTTAGCTTGTACGTTTTGTTTTCCTAAAACAGGTCTCAGGGGAATTTGACACTTTCTCCTTTCAGAAATTATGCGTACATATGCCGGGAATAATTCGAAAATTGAAGGAGACAGTTCTCTTTACTATTATCACATGATCTACATTGGGAACAAAACATACAACCTTAAGAGGTCTATTATGGCGAGCGCCTCCTTTTGCGTGTTGTTCTCGCGTGACTTCTCGCGTCTCCCCCAAATGAAGAGCTTGCTTGCAGACTAATTCAAACGTTACCTTTCTCTGAAGTAATTGCACATTCTTTCATGACCTGGTAACTTCTTGTTCTGTCAAGCAAATTACAAACTGGCTCCAGTGGATCAAGCAGGATAACTCCGGGGTGATCTTTAGCATAGAGCTGATGAAAAAGAAAAGTTCATCATGTGAGCGGCGCAACTTTCAGACGAATAAAAGAACAACTCAAGTGTTAGGCTATGTTCGCACTATACCGGATAGCTTTTTCGTCGGCACGAAAACCATACCAGATAGAGCTTCTGTTCACGCATAATAACGATGATTTCAGCGCGATTTCTGTAACGCAGCGATGCTGCGCCGCGCTTTCTCTAAAGTGAAGTCACATATCGGATAGGTGTTCACACTATACAGGATAGCTTTTGCGCCGGCACGAAAACCATACCAGATAGGGCTTCTGTTCACGCATAATAACGATGATTTCAGCGCGATTTCTGTAACGCAGCGATGCTGCGCCACGCTTTCTCTAAAGTGAAGCGTCACATATCGGATCAGATGTTCACTATACCGGATAGCTCTTCGTGTCGGCACGAAAACCATACCGGATAGGGCTTCTGTTCACGCATAATAACGATGATTTCAGCGCGATTTCTGTAACGCAGCGATGCTGCGCCACGCTGTTCTCTAAAGTGAAGTCACATATCGGATAGGTGTTCACACTATACTATAGCTCTTCGTGTCGGCACGTGAAGCTATCCGGTAAAAAGTGAACACAGCCTTAGTCTGTGGGTCATATCTATCATATTTCATTGAAAAATGGAATTAAGAGACGTCTGCTGTGCGCTGAAACCCTGCAAATAGGTAGCCTACGTAGCAGGCCTAAGAAAAAGCGGGCGCGCGTGTCTCCCTCTCGCGTGCTCGCTCTTTCTTGCACCCACTACTTCCAAGCGCCTGCTACGCAGGCTAGCAAATAGGCGCTACTATTTAATTTATTTATTTTATTGTCTTTTTTTCGGAAGGGGATGAAGAGATGGAGATACAGGCATGATCGCAGGCTACACGCTTGTCCACTCTGTATGTATTAGGGTCCTTATGCAGCCATGAGGCCGACGAGGGTAGAAAAAAGTCACTTGAAAAATACGAATCACTGTACCCGAATTCATGAAAAAAAAAGGTGTGTACACATCAGCGCCCAGCGAGTACCGTCAGTCAGGCACCTTGCCCGGGAACCAAATGTCCACAGAGCCTTAGGGGCTGTCCACACTGTGTGCCCGAGAACCAGTGCCTGGGTCCTGGCACAAAATAGTGCTATGTTCACACCTTGAGTACCCGATATGTGACTCTGTACATAGTTACTGTATTTCGCCCTGTCAGATGCCATTTTGAAACACCATGAGCTTAATGGCGAGTACAAAGCAATGGCTGCCCCACACCGGACAAAAACGGTGTACACACAGGGACCCGGTGCCCACTATTGGCAAAAGGGTGGCAAAAGGGTACTTGACAAAAGGGTGTGCTCATATCAGTCTCCAGCGAGTACCGTGGTCGGGCACTGTGCGTGGGTACCAAATTTTAACGCTGCCATAGAGTTTAACGCCTTTTTAACATTCATTTATTTATTCATTCACATCACTGCACCCATAAAGTAGTTGTCTGGGCCCAAAAGGGCGTTAAAACCATCGAGAAATGGTCGGTCCCCGGGTTTCAATCACAGCTAGTATGATCAGTATGGTCAGGCCATACGGTTGAAATCCGAGCCTCTCTTAGCCTGCGTGGCAGGCGCAAAAAGGGGAGGGGGAGAGGGGAAGGAGAAAAGCGCGAAAGGGAATCTCAATCCCAACCCCTTCCTTTTTTCAATTCCTCCCTATCCCCTACGTGCTTAGCCCACCTCCCTCCCCCCCACCCCCACTAAAATATTTTCCACTCATTAAATTTTCGCCCACAGTGCTTTAATGTCGTCCATACGGACCCTGTTGATTACACAATGTGCGAAGATTCCTTTCACCAGCTCTAACTGGGAGTTATAGCTGTAGATTAGGGATGGACCATTAGAAAACTCACGGGCTTTGGAATTCCGCACCTCCCCCCCCCCCAATAACTTTTCTAACTGACCATCCCTTACTGACCTTGATTCCTTGCAACATTTGCAAAGCCTCGTCTTTGCCCAGCTCTTTTCCAACCGCCTTGCCCAGGTAATCTGGTACCTTCTGTATTATCAGATCAAATGGACCTTGTTCCTCAAGCGGTATGTCTAACTCAACCTGATAAAACCGAAATATGTGATGCATTTTTCATGTTGCGTTTCGTAAAACGTTACAAAAATGTCTATTGTATTATTTGCATTTATTAAAATATATTATAATTTTATTAATTGAATGATAAGTAATGGTAACAGGACTGAGTGGAGTCCAATTCGGTCTGTAATCATACGAGTGATTAACAAAATCGGACGACCGCGTAGCGGGAGTCCGATTTGTTTAATCATGAGTATGATTACAGACCGAATTGGACGACACAAAGTTCTGTTACCAATTAATCATAACTTTAACAAAATTTGTCATATAATAGGCTATTTTTTAAATCAAAACATAAGAAATTCAAAATTTTGTTTTGCTAGCAGTGACAAAAAAGCCATTTATTAAGCGCGCGCGTGATGGCGCGTACTGTCCTATTAAACTGTCCAATTAAGGCTGAAATCAGCGCAGTTGATAGCCAATCAGATTTGACAATTTTTTTGTAGTTATGATAAATAAGGCAACACAGGAGTTTCTTTGGATCCCACAACGCTGGCAGTATCACGTTTGTTTGTATGAAATGTGGTAAAAGTCAAGACAAGACAAGACATTTATTATCATAATATTGCTTGGCACGCAGTTAGCCAAAAACGCTAGTCGTAGCGAGCGAACCAAATTAATTGTATTACAAATCAGACATTACAGATAATAAGTAAAAAGCAAAGAAAAACCCTTTTACTAATCGGCGTGGGGTCAATGAAAGTGCTGCAGGTTCAAGCTGCATTGTAGACTACGAGTAGTCCCCCATTTCTCCTCAGGGATAGTAGAGCGAGCGAAACGCGAACGCGTGTGAAAATCACCCCACGCCGCGTGTCGCCTTTTCTCGCGTGGGGTGATTTTCACGCGCGCTCGCGTTTCGCGCGCTCTCCTATCCCTGAGGAAAAATGGTGGACTACTTGTAGTCTAGCTACATCTCGAATTCTATTCCAACTTCTTCTTCAGAAACGGTTTCCTCATAGCAGTGCAGTGTGAGTCCAACAGAGACCGCTTCTAAGACCATTTCTACTTGATTCGTTTTCTCAGCTATGCGGTGTCTTTTCTGACTGCAGTGTAGACTGTGAGTGATCTCACCATTCCCGCGAGAACGAAAAGAAAACAATAGGGAGGCTGAGCATCACGTTTACGTCAAACGGCAAACGCGAATTTGTACCACGTGACCAAGTTTCCCCTTTGCTTGTCGCCTACTGTCCATTATTTCCACACACAGATGAGTACAGTCAACTCTCTCTAAGACGGACACCTTTGGGACCGGCACTAGGTGTCCGTCTTATAGAGAGTCAAATAAAGGGAGCAAAGAAAGGCAGGGACCAACTCTAAGTGTCCGTTTTACAGAGGTGTCCGTCTTATAGAGGTGTCCGTTAAGAGAGAGTCGACTGTAGTTTCACATAATTTGTTATCCATAAGAATTTTCTGAGCTGGTTTTTATCTGCTCATTTTCTATTTTAACAAATTCTCAACTTGAATCTGTCGTTTGCCGTTTGCCGTTTGCCGTATACGTGAAGGTTAAACTGTCTAATGACTGAATACTGAACGTATTTTGTGGTTATTATTAAAGAGGCAAAGTGTTGCGCAAGTTTCATCTTTTAGCTACCAGATTAATTGTGTATGCCATCCTTTGGAATTTCAGATGCAAGCCAAGTACATGTACTATGAAAAGCTATCATCTGAACTACCCACTTAAGGCGTAAGACTCTTCCCGCATCCGCCACCGAAATTGCCTGCGTGCAGACTTCTCCTATTTCCTTTGCACGAAGGCAACCACCGAAATGCCTCGAGTGACTTCAAAAGCATGTTTATAAAAACGCGGGAAAAGTTGATTGGTATAAAACACTACTTGACTCCAGGCTTGACGTGAAACAGTCCTACAAAGTTCTTTCGAGGTTATGAACTTTACATCCACTCAGGAGAACGCCACGAGATCCGCTTACATCATGCACGTGCAATTGAACCTGCACGTTTAGACGGCTAATAAATTTGCATTTACAAACTTCGACAGACTCTTTGAGACAGAACTTTTTGAAAGCATTTACAAAAGTGTAGGAGAGGTTGGCCCTGTAAATAACTCCCTGAAGAGAAATCTAAAAATATTCTTTATAATTTAAGAGAAAAGAAATATTTTTGTTTTTTACTACAAAATATTTTTAAAAACGATCTTAAAGAACCCTTGTGAGCCTTCACCGACGACCCACTCAGGCAAATCGGTCCATTCTTCAGACGGGTGTGTGCTAGAAACTTCGAGCGCTTAATTTAATACCTTTTGTATGGAAAGCCCGGTAATGATCGACTCCTAATTCCGGTACGAATTCAAGTGGAAAGGGTTCATTCTGGTGAAAATTTTTTGCACGGGAAAAAGGTAATTTTTTCCGAGGCATCGATTTTAATACCGGAACGGCCGAATTGTGTGAATTTAACACCAGTGCCATGCCATGCTTCCTCTCCAGAGAAAGCGAAAGCTTTATCGGTATTTTGCAAATGACACATCTCAATCCCGTTCCTATTTTCGGTAAATATACCAGTTCCACTTGAAGGAGTTTTTTTCATCGAAAGTTCTATGAAAGTAAGCGCTCTTCGGTATGAATGACATACCTCTTCAGGTTCCCTACTTAATTACAACTAACTTAAGTATTTCTTTCTCTGGCAGGAGTTTTTTCAACCTGCCTGGAAGACACCCATGAGACTGCGGATATATAGCTTTACTTAAAATTGCTGTTATACTATCGAACAAGCCAAAGTGTTTCAACACTTTAGTGAAGTATTGGACCCCCTACCTGGGGGCATTTCTGTCAGGAAGGAAATTATGCCAATCGAATATCAAGTGCGTCAATACGATTTGCATAAACAACATGCTGCTTTATTTCGACGTCGTCAAGGGTCGATAAATTTTACTCATGAGCTCTGATGAAATCAACAGCGAGTTGATCAATATAAGCTTCGAAATAATCACGTAAATAAAAAATATCGAATGAAGAGTGAGAGAGTTTCCCTATGTAACTTAACGTTTACTTTGTTGGATGATGGTAGCGGTTTTATTTACAACAATCTCCCGAGCAATTACCTTCAAACTATTTTAACGTTACCTGCACTTTGTAAGTATTAAAGCAAAAGCGAAATTAATGCTCGATCGATCCGCTTCCCTTGTTTTACAAAAACTCTTACCTCAACTAAGTCGATTCCAGTCTCCCTGAAAAGAAACAAAGCATTAAAAGGTAATACATCATTTATATATACGCGATGCAGTTTACGGAGAGAATATTATTAAAATGCAT
Organism: Porites evermanni; assembly: GCA_942486025.1. Classification (NCBI taxonomy): domain Eukaryota; kingdom Metazoa; phylum Cnidaria; class Anthozoa; order Scleractinia; family Poritidae; genus Porites; species Porites evermanni. The sequence continues at coordinate 208,701 of CALNXI010000302.1, forward strand.
ATTGAGGTGGTTATAAACGTACCGACACAATTTCACAAACGCAACAAAAAGCGGTTTTAGCCTTTTTTTCTTGGTGAGGACGAGGCCAACTCGTTTCCTTCGAAGATGGTTGTGAACCAAGGACGACATTGTCAAAGACTATATTATGTGCGACTGTTTTTATACGTGCTTGAATGGCAAAACAGAGGTGAGTCACTGCGTTTATATTTTCCTTCCGAATCAAATTTTAGATTTCCATTGTCTAACTTAGCGTGCTTATTGGTTGAAAATACGGGTGACAATTCACGAGTGTCACGCAACTTCCGGTGCTTTTTGTTTCTGTTTTTTTCCCGATCTCTTTTTTTAGCGTATGGGTTGAATAATAAGGTAAGTTATAAGTAGTTTACAGAATAATCATGGCATCGCTAAGAGCCACAAAATAAAAATATATTAGGCGAAATTTCTTTAATGACTTCTTGTTTTTATCTTTATGATATCATCTGATAAAAAGGTTTTTACTTTTGGTACGATCCATTGATTACGGAATATAACGAAACTGGTGTTCAAAGTCTAAAATAGGAAGTCCCCTTGAGTCGAGTGTCCGTGATGTGGCCCCCGAGGTGAATGATTTCCCACTTCTTAGTCTGCTGGCCCTGCCATTAAAGGAGTCTGCGAGCACCAGCAGGCCCGCTGTTTTCGCGATTCACGCAGTACGTGCGAAACGTCAGCTGAAAGTATAGATCGTTTTCACTGTCAACAACAAAAAAATAAATTGGAAACCTTCCACTGGAAGAAGCGAAGAAAATGAAATGTTATAGAAGACTAATTTTTAAACAGTTTGTCCAAGTCTCAGGTCTTTGTGGCCCACAGTTTCAGAGTTATTTGCCGAAACGTTTCACGCACCTTTATAGAGCTTTGTATGGAGACGCCACTGATTGGTGCGCAGTTTTGGTGCACCAATATGGCGGCCGAAAATCAACAAAAACGTCTGGAGTTCACTTTTTTTATAAAAGCTCTTTCTTTTCACTCGAGAACTAGCATACGAGCAAATGAAAATATCTTCTAATACTTGGAATGGTTATGCTGCTGAAAATCAAGAGGAGATGCTTTTTTTCAACGAGACAGCATTCTTATTTTGGTGTCCCGCACTGTGAAAACGCGGAAGTTCAAATTGCTGTATTTTCGAAATAAAACACGCCACGGGAATGAAAACTTGTACAAATATTTACTTTTTGTTTATCTTCAACCTAGTGTAAATAAGAATTCTTAAAACTTCGCTATTTTGACTTTACAATTTGATGACGTCACTGTGAAAGGCGTCTATAAGGCTCTGCTGACAGCTGTGCAATGCATGCACGGGTTCGCGAGCATCACCACTCCTGATGATTTTTCAAACTAAAACGCAGTGTTTTCACCCGTTTTACCAAACGCAAACACGCGAAAGCCATGACTGCGATAGGCTTTGCTACATAATTCCGGAATTTTTCTTAGAATTTTAGACGTCAAAAAGAATTTTAGAAAATCGCGGGAATTTTAGGGGAAAATCGAGAAGTTCGAGAATTTTAGAGCAATTTGAACATTCACCCGAAATTTTGGCAATATTTCACGGCAAAAACGTTGACAAAACGGTTTTTGTTGTATTCCTACTGACTAGGAGAGGGCTCAGTCCGATTACATGCTACAGCAGTGTCTAGAGCACTGTCTGCCTGAGCACAACAAATTAAATCAGCGGCTTTTCATCAGAGTCGTCTACACTACAACTTATCAGCGGTTATTCACCAAAACAGGAGCCCACTGTGCAACGGCGTTTTCACAAGTAGGTTTATTTTGAGATTGGCTTTTCCCGTCTATTCCTTTCGAAAAGCCAATCACTAGCATGATTGCGTCATCAATGATAAACTTTTAATACGTAACTAGGACAACTCCTTCACATTGAAAAAAACATGGCGGACGCACGTGAGGAATCCTCAAAGGAGTCTTCTGACAGTACTTCCAGCGACAATTTCAGTATTAACACGGAAACTAGCAGTTCAGATCAAGATTTGCAAAACCTAGCCAGGACGTCTACTTCATCGACGACAACGCATAATTCACGCAAGGGCAATTAAATCGAAACCATCTTCGAAATAGCCGACTGTGAAAAGGTTCAAGCGAGCTACTAACAGTCTAAACGACGATCGAATTGAGGAATTGACCTCGTGGAACAGTTATTTTTCGCGGGAAAAGCTTATCTAAAAATATACTCACTTGTAAAAACGCCGTTGCACGAATTTATGGCAGTAGAACGCTCCGGGTAATGGGCTCCTGACCAAAAGGGGTCCTCGCCCTCGCTATCAAAAAAAGGCCGAAATTTTTTTAGAATTTTTGAGAATTTCAAAGATTTTTTGGAGAATTTTGAACATTTCGAAAAGAATTTTAGAGCTTTCAGTCGGGAAATTGCGGAAATAATTTTTTGGCAATATTTTGGGAATTATGTAGCTAAGCCTGGACTGCGACTTGTAGAACAGAACAGAGAGATGATCACCTCACGATCTGATGGACAAAGTCGCAAACGTAAGGGAAAATGGGACGCACGTGATCTGGTAAAGAGGGCGGCCGCAGCGCTTCACCTCATATGCGTAGTAGCTCGGGTAAACAATGATACAGACCCTCTTCAGCTTGTAGTTTTTGTTTTCCCAATGTATGTCGTGTGATTTTACCCGTATGTATTATTTATTTTGAGTACATATTCACAGGGAAAAGATGATTTCAAAGAAACAGTTCTCTCTCTCTCTTTGAACTAACAAAGTTCAGCATCTGAAAACAATAAATTATGCAAAACTTGGGGGAAAAACAGAGCGTATTACCGTAAAATTCCGAAAATAAGCCCCTCCATGTCAGTAAGCCTTTCCAAATATAAGCCCCCCAAACTCGTAACGCAAAAAAAAAAACAATCCGATAAATTGCCCCTCCAAGTATAAGCCCCCAAGAGCTTGTACTCAGAAATTGCCCTCAAATTCAAAATAAGACAAAGTAAAAACTGTACAGTAACACATAAACTTTTGAATTTGCCAAAGAACTATTACGTTTGCCAAAGGATTGCAGTCAAAAAAAAGTGCCACAGTATATTTCTGTTTGCGTAGTTCACTCTTCAGTCTTGGCTTGGATTTCCTCGTTTCATATAGACAAAGTACTTGCATGGCTGGGCTTAGAAAACATAAATCTCCTTCCAACTATAAGCTAGCCCAGTGGATTTTGAGACGCATATTTCCTCTCCCAGTATAAGCCTAGCCGATTTTGAAACGCAAATTTCTCTCCGAATATAACCCCTCCAAAAATAAACCCCTCAAAAAGGGCCTTTGAAAAATATAAGCCCCGGGGCTCATTTTCGGAATTTTACGGTATGGGAGTCGAAAATCTAAGCATTAATGTACAAGACAGCAAAGACGAAAACGACTTGAGTTTTCCCAATATTTCGGATATGGACAAGCCGGAGAAGAATTTAATGAAGAAACGGAAAGTCGTTACAATGCAAATAGTATGGGCGAGTTGCAGTTGGAAATTTTACCTGGGTTACTTGTGGTCACACCATAAAAATTGGTCAACATATTTCAAAGTATCTATTTAGTATCTCACATTCAAAAGTAATAAACTTTTTTTTGTCTTCGTACAAGTAAATGACACCAGACTAGAATGGGTGAAACTTACGGCGCTTACCAATAATCAGAACTGGCCGGCTGGAAAGATCATTTTCGACATGAAAGAGAAGCGAGGGCGTCTGCTAAAAACCTATCACTGACATGCATACTATTTACTACAGACTGATCTGGCTGGACAATCCAGGCCCCAGTTGTACAAAAGGGTGGATAACGCTATCCACCAGATAAATCTCTTCTTACTGAATAGCGCAATTCTTATTGGTTTCCTTAATACTTATCCGTCGGATACTGATTTATCCGCTGGATAGCGCTATCCAACGTTTGAACAACCGGCGCCCTGATCAATAGGGAGATTTTCTTAACAACTGAACTGTTATGGCCAGCCCATTCTGACTAATGATACCGGTAAGCGCCCTTATAGTAAAACAATACAAATGTTGTATCAAGCTCCCAAATCTAACTGGTGTTTCTGAATACAGCAAACGTCTAGTTACCTAGCCTGTGCTATGCTCTCGGTCTCCCCCAAGCCCCCTCGCGGTTTTCGCTCTAGCCTGGAACAGGCTACTAAACGGAAACCTCTGTACGACGGCCTCTCCCCAATGGCCACATTTCTGCCCTAACGGACAGCCTAAGAATTCATTCTTGTTTAAGCCTCTGTCTCTCAAAAATGACAACCTGTTCACAAGCGCAACGACCCCGGCCCCGCCTCATGGAAGGCTCGGGGAGCGCTCCAGTGGATGAATACCCTGCAAAACGCAACATTCACTGATATGAATTGCGTCCCAGCCGCTAAAACAAGCTCTTCATGACGGCGATTTAAAGAGGCAATGTCAAGCAGATATTGCTGGTTTAGGTCAATTCTGTGCAGAAATCACTACTAAGTGTCTCTATCCACACACAAAATGCTCATGTCGAGCCGTAATATGAAGAAGATGTCAAACGAAAAAAAAGTTCATCAAGGAGTACTACAATATTTTGGGGTGACTTGTAGGCATAGCACTAATCTCCTTCGCGTGAATCCGACCCGAGCGGTTGCGAAAGAACAAGAATACGCAATATTTTTATTTTTTATTTTTCCCTTCTACATTGTACCATTTAAACTTTTTATCGATCGGGATATTTTCCTTCAGGCAGTTTTTTAATACGGTAAATCGAACAGACTTACAGTCTTAAATAACAAAACTGGACTATTATTTTTGGAATATAGTTGATACGAAAATAGGTTTAGCTTTTTTTTAAAATATAGCGTGACATTGCCCCTTCAAAAAGCGAACGATATGCAAACTGAAGAACTCCTTACACATCAATCCACTCTGTTTGTTGACAAGTTTGTTTTAAACTTTTTTGGTTTCTGTTAGTATTGACAAACAGTGGAACCATTATATAACGAACTCCTCGGTACAGTAAAAACCCGCATAAAAGAAAATGTGTTTTGGGGATTCAGGCTGATTTTGTTCTTATATATCGGGTGTTTTCTGCAAAATCAGCCTGAAAATGTTCTTAAGGTTTTCTTACAATTGTTTCTAAAAATTAAATGATGCATAGACTACCAACAGATGAAATCAATGTGCAAGCACAACATTTTAATTCATTAACGGATGGAACTAACCGTAACTGCATTAATCAAGGCACTAATATCAGGGCAGCCCAACGAGAATATAGTTCAAAACCACTTAAACATAGCATTGTTAAATGTACTTTGGTTTTTAAACGGTAGATATGGGCATATTTTTATCCCGTAAAATTTTTTCATCTGTTCGGATTTCCTAGCTGAAAGTCTAGTGATGCAAAAATTATAGGGATCAAAACGTAACTTTTCGAAAATCTCAGCCGGAGAAAAGGCTCCCGAAAATTCTAGGTGACCTTTTAAGGGTAAAAGTCCATATTGGTGCCCCTGATAATATTACATTGGGAGAGGGGTAGCAGTTCTGGTGATAAGCAACTCGAAACTTAGCAAAAGTCAAGCAAATTCAAAATGCACCAGCTCCACCTTCCTCCCCCTTTCCATGTAACTATTGACTGTATCCTAGGTTATTGTCATCTAACTGGCTGCCAATTTTTTTTATATATAAGAACAATTTTCATTTTTCAAGTTGAATGTGTTCTTATGTATATGGTACTTTTTTGACCGAATTTCAGCCTGAGTGTTCTTAATCCATTTGTTCGTTTATGCGGGTTTCGACTCTAAAACTTGCCTTCGAGCCCGAAAAGTTTCCGGGCCTTTCAAGAAATGGGCCCTAAGTACAGTGCCGATATAAGATCATATACATTACAACGAACGATATTTTTCGCCCCACTAAGTAAATAGCAAAATAGAGGGTCATGAGAGCTAACACATTTTGCCGAGTTCCTTAAACCTTCGTTATGTCGAGGTTCCACTGTATTTTGGTTCTGCCAAGTATTTTAAAATATGCTATATTAAGCATTTTTAAAAATAAATTGAAATGTTCCACTCTTTCCCATGAAAATAGCGTCACATTACAATCCTTCACCCCTATAAAGGCCACTTTCTCAGGGGTTCGAAAGAATTTTTCTTAACTAAATAGATAGTACCAGTAGTCTGCTACAAAGCCGTTTTTAGTGTTGTCACTCAACACGTTGCGTTGCGTTACGACACTAAAAACGGCTGTGTGGCAAACTAAATAGATAGAGACTTACTGTAAAAATGTACCTCAAGCCTTTTTTATTCCTCTCTCTTAGTAAATTTGAAAGGATATTGTTATCATCATCATTATCACATCATTATTATTATAATTATTTTTCATAACAATAAGTAATAACAGAATGAAATTAATAATAACTTTATTGGTGTCAACTTAAAAGTATGGGAGTTGTAGATGTCCTCTCCTTTTCCTGTGACTTGTCCAGTAATTCATGTACATATTTTGCGAAATCTAGCGGAAATGATGGTGCACCCTCATAGCCTGTAGACCAAGACATGAAAAAGAACATCTAAGTAGTGAAACCAACAGTTACTACAGAAGGGTAAAAAAAAATTCAAAAACTCATTAATAACTAAAAAAGGAAACAACCAAAAAAATTAATGTTTTATGAGTGTCTTAAATATCTGATAAAGACACGGCTAAAACTTTACGACCAATTTTTTAGACCAAAATAAAGCGAATCTAGAATTATTAGTGCAAGACAGAGTTGATCTATACCAGAGATTTTGAAGCCATTCGAAAAACTCGCAGTCATGTACTACCAGGTTTAAAACTCTCGGCGATACACTCCTGCTCGCTTCTTAAACAGTACTTAACATGTACCAACTGCACTTACCAGGAAAATAGTTGATATCTATGACAACATGATGTCCTGTTCCTTTTTCAACAATTATGTCGACACCAAACATGGTTAAATTCTGAGTTAAAAAAAAACAACAATAAATTCTGGAGAACATCTTTGATAAGCAATGCTGGTATTATCGTAGGTGATGATGCTGAATGCACAAAGGCTTTTGCACACTGCATGATCTGAGATCAGGCCCAATTTTAGCAGTTCTCATATATTTTCTCTTACGTATTCCCGCTATTCCCTTGCCTTATTTCAATCCTAATTGTGCAGTTTCTAAGTTAGATTTTATGTACAAACTAGACTTACCAACTTTGGTCGTAGTTTCCTGACAAGTTTCAAAACAAGACTTTCATCAGGGGCAGAAACGTTAGGTTCACTGTCATATTCATCCAGCTGTCATTGCAAAAAGGGATTGACTCAGTCAAAAACAGAGGCACTTAATGAAAAAACAAAACTTTAAAAAATACCATTGAAAAGCCCAAAGATAGCCTTTATAGGAGAGGGGAGGGAGGCTGGAATAAGAGCAAGCCCCATCTGACTTGACCTTGTTTACACAATGTCATGGTCATGAGAGCTGAGACTGTCAAAAATTTGGGCATTATAAAGGTGCTACTGTTAAATAAAGATTATAACTTTATTTAACTTAATGTGGCTGATGAATTTGTTTAGCAGGACATGTACAAGATGCTTTGAAAGCATTCATTTGGGCAAAGTGCACATTATCAAACACAGAAAAACTTGAGAGTAAACAAATAAGAATACTAATGCAAACACAAGATTAAGGCTAAGAAGTGCGATGCAAGTCATATACAATGGAACCTCAATACAACAAAAAACCAAGGGACTGGCAAACTTAGTTCGCTATATAACGAGTTTTTGTCATTTCGAGGTTCTTTTCCATCTATTTTACCATTACTGGGGTAAAGAAAATCGTTGGTTATACCAAGGACTTCGCTATATCGAAAATTTTTACTACCAATTTCTGGTGAGATCTAGTAATGACGCATGCATGACACATGGGGAACAAAATACTTGGCGCAAGAAGAGGGGTGCAAACACCTCTGCGTTCATAGGCTTGGTCTGGATTTGCATGCCCAGTCTTGCCACAGACCTACTGCAACTTTGAAGCCAATCTGACCATCCCTGCAACTTCATTTGGGCACTGCCCAAAAAACAAACAAAAGTCAAATATTTTACACTCACCTCACTAAGATATGAACCAGAGTCAGGTTTAGAAACGTCATGTGATGAGAAAAATATTGTTTTTCTGTCCTTAGCTGTTGCAAAGAATGACATGTTATCATACAATACAATACAATACAATAACTTTATTTAAAGAGGGAAGCGCAATAACCTATTACAGTTTTCTAACCTACGGCCCTCATCATAACAGTAAGTAATTGGTTATGCACATGCAAACTTGACATGATTTCCCCTTGTAACTGTAAGCATTACCCCCTGTCTCCTTTCATAAGAAACAAAAGGTAAATAGAACCATAATAACTTCTTAGTTGCTCAATTCCCTGCCTACTAATCTCACAAAGCCAGCAATTCTAATAAATCTTAGTGTCAGCTCTGTATTAGAATGCAGTTTGTCCCTCATGTTCAGGAGACCCTGTTAGGATAAAATTATGACAAGTGACATGGCCTTAAAACAGTGGGACATAGCCTACTCCTCAAAATGCAAAAACGACAATATTTGAAATTCAGACAAAGAACATACACTGTAAATGCCCCCCCCCACCCACCCCCAACTAAGAGGCCCTCATTCAGGGATAGTAGAGTGCACAAAATACTTGAGCACACATGAAAATTACTACATTTTCTGAGGGTCTGAGTTTTCTACACACCCTTATTTTCTGTTCAATAAACAACAGGAGTTAACTAATGTACTTTTTAAAATTAACTCTAAAGTTTAAGTTGGTTGGTTAAATCCCAAAAATTTTACTGTTAATTGTAATATTCAAAGCCAGCTTTGTCAATAGAAGGAACTACAGATCACTTTAGGTTTCTGGGAAACTGCCCACCTACCCCTCCCCTAAGCCATCTTTTTTCCCCTAAGTGAGAAGTAAGTGTTATTGTTACCTTAGGGGAGGGGTAGGTGGGCAGTTTCCCAGAAACCTTCATTGATCCGGAACTACAACTACTACAACTACTAAAGACTAAAGAAACTTACCATCAGTACTATAAAAATTCTTTATTGAAGGTCGCTTTACAATATAGTGTTTGTTCCCTGCTACAAAAACCTGTTAAATGAAAGAAGTAAGTAAGTAAATGATGCCATCACAAATTGTGTCTTACGATACAAAATAAAATGCTCACGTCATTGCACAGCTGCACTTTACAGCAAAATTCCTTTTTTGTCCCACTGTTGTTATACCCTTACGTCTACATAATTATTGAATAGGACTGTTGTTGTTGACAGTAACTGACGTTTCGACATCCTGTACGGTAGTCATCTTCATCTTCAGCATCAAAGTGAGTTGTATTCAGTCAGTTGATGTTATTAAACTCTGGTTATATTGACCTGATTGGTCAATTAAGTCACGCTGTTATTGGTTGTCTGTCAGTTAAGCTGTGATGTTATTGGCTACGAAGACTCCTAACGTCATTGGTGTGTTTTGATCGGCCTATTGTCACATTTAAACACTTAATTTTTTGTTGGTGCTCTAAGATTCACTGTTTTTCTGAATTATTGTCTAAGATACCTGCTTTGCTTAAAACGAGCTGTAAAGAAAGGTGTCTTTTCAGCCATACTTTACCAACCATGAAATGAAACCATCACAGTTACCTTAAATAAAACGGCATTGTGGTTAACAAACTGTTGAACAACACAAGGAGGCATTAGATCCTTGAGTCCCTCTTCGTTAAATATAACTGACATCTGAAATAAAGTAACTTCCAATCAGTCCAAAAAAGTAACTTTTTGCATATATATACGTAACAAACACATTTGAACAGACAGAGATTGTTCTATATGTAGGCATCACTTGTTAAATAAAAGCACAACTATACAGACCAAAGATGGAAAAGGAAAAATAGTCCGTAAAAAACCTCGAAAAGCCTTAAGTGCTTTTAGGTAATGAAAAATGTTTCTTAATATGTTTTTTGTTCTCTTTATTTCTACAATACAAATCTCATAATACCTCATGGCATGATTCTGATCCATGTCCAATAACAGTTTTACAAACTGAAAAAGACAAAACAAATTACTCTCATGGAGCCTGGCTGCCCTGCAGACACCCACTTGATTTGGACACCCAGTCATAATGGACACTTTTCTATGTCCAGATGGAAAGCTCACATGTTTCCTCTTACTTTCATATTGACACTTTCAGGTGACCTCGGTAATTGCTTTTGAAGCACTGAGTGAACTCTAGCATGTCCTTTTCACATCCCTTTAACTGAATAATTTTGACTGTAATATAGGTAAGCTGTCTTGAATATGAAAGGTTTGGGACAGGAACATGAGAGTATCACCCAAACAGATAAGACAGATTCTTGCAAACTATAACTGGTATTTCAAAATAATATTACACAGTTTAGTAGGTAAATTTTCATTGCAGATATCAAGACATTTGTTCATACCTGGTTCTAGAAACATCTCAGATATGGATATACTGCTATTTTTTATCAGACTAAATTCCAAAAAATTAAGATGGTCTCACTGTGTTACACATACCAAGAAAAATATGCAGTTGTTCAGAATTCTTTATTCATAACTTTTTTTTCACATTAGAAATGTCTATTGACTATCTTGAGAAGCTGATAAATTTAAGGCTTGAGTTCAAGGTGCCAATCAAATGTCAATTTACAGCTGTACACCTCCTCAATGAAGCAATATCTTCCTGTGTATATAGAGAAACTATTGTAGGCACCTTTATGAAAATTATTATTACTTTTTTTATTATTTTTAAGGGATTGTTGTCACTCACCCATTGGATATGAAACACCAGCATTTTCTATTTTTCTCAAGTTTTCCTTGTGATCCATTGCATCAATTTGCACGAAATTAGGAATAAAAACTCTTACTCCTACAACAAAAATAGCACATAAAGAAAATGGACATGTAGTTATTCCTGATGATAAAATATTCATATCAAAATAGTACGCAAATAGCATATAATAGTATATGAATACCACCACCTGGTTAGCTCAGTTGGAAGAGTGCCAGTCTAATGAGTGGGAGGTCGTGGGTTCAAAACCCAGCCGGACCAACACTCAGGTTCTTTAAATAACTGAGAAAAAAAGTGCTGCCTTTGTAATAACATCTGCAAAAGGTCGGACTTTCTAGTCTTCTCGGATAAGGACGAAAATCTGTAGGTCCCATCTCACAGCACTTTCACTTACTGGTTCTTGTGGGACATAAACGAAGCCACACCACTGTTCAAAAAGAGTAGGGGACATACACATGTAGGCCCCCATGGTGTGGCCAACCTTTCCTGGGCAGGGTGGGTTATCTGTAGGGAAAGATCTTAATATTCAGGTGTCCTACAGTGTATGTATATTTGAAGGAAATTTTAGGGCCTGAATGTCTTTTTAAGGCATTCAACAAAGAAACATTCTAACCTTTTGTGTGCTGTAGTAAGCAGCTTTTGACACGTATTATATTATAAACACCTTATGTTTACAAACAAAGAAAAAATATTACATTTATTTTTAACTGTAATAAAACAGTGCACAGTATTAATGGATTTCAGCTGTGAGAAATTAAAATCTTTCACAGCAGGTATTTTACTTCACTTTGTATATATCCACGCCGTCTTTCAGTTTCCTATCATTTTTTTGTACATGGATATTAGACAGTTATAAAACTGTACTAATAGAAACTGATCAGAACCACAATATCACCCTTCCCTTCCTTAAAGTATTCACTACTAGCCACAAAACAATGAATTATTAAATCTTTTGCTCACCACTAAACATTTTGTAGCACTCACTAACTTTCAATAATAATATCATCAAACAACAAGAATACAAATTAAAATAACTTCAATAATCTCAACTAACCTTCTTCTAGTATTTCACATTCTTTCATTATCCGGTAGCTTGTTGTTCTGTCAAAAAGCTTACTGACAGACTCCATCGGATCAATCACAATGACTTCAGGGTGGTCTTTTATGTAGATCTAAAATGCAAGGTCAGAAAAAAGCATTTTAAAGCTAACATGAAACTTGATGGCAAATATTTGGGTAAAAGAAGTTGAAAAGTTTACTTAGGTTCACCAAATTTGGCAGGGTCACTGCAACAATACTTGATGCCAATAAGTACTACGGGCTCATAACAGTCCCCTCCACCATGAGAGATAGACCACCACACCGGGGATGATATGCCCCCTACTCTTTTGTAAACATTGTGTGAGTTCTTCAGCATCCCACAGAATTTACAAGTGCAAGGGTTGAGACAGGGCCTAAAATTTAGAGTCAAGTCTAACTGTTTGCAGTTGTCTTTACAAAGGTAGCACTTTCTGCTCAGTTATTTTAAGACCCTGAGTGTTGGTCCAGTCGGGGTTTGAACCAGCAGCCTCCCGCTTGGTAGACCAGTGCTTGTCCAACAGAGCTAACCAGGTGGCGCTTTTAAGTTAGAGATATGACAGTCTTGCATATTCAAGGGGGATAAAGGTTTAAAAAGGGTTTAAAGGCTTGTCTATGGTGGAAAGTGCTCTTAGCTTATCCAGCTAGTTTACAAGACTTAGTGATCCACTCAAATACTTAGAAAAAAATCATTCAAACACAACATAACAGGATAAAAAACCCCAGCTGGCAGGAGGCAACCAGTTGGCTATTTATAAATGTGGCTGTTGAACTAGGGACAACCTAGAACAAATCCAGCAAGTGGCAAGAGTGGGACTCGCACCCGCGATTGCCAGATTGCGAGTCCAACAAGCTGACCACTTGGCCATGCTGCCTCCCAGTTCTAAGGCCTGAGATACAGCTCATTGGAACCCAATTACCTTGTTACAGGAAATTAAAAATGCTCCATGAAATTGAAGTATGGGAAATTAACAGGACTTCAATTAATGCGACTTTTAATAGTGCAAAATGACTTCCAAAGGAAGAAAATTAACACAAAAGAGAGGGTAACATTTCAAAATGAAGCAGATAAATAAAATGCTCAAAAAGAAACTAAACTAGTTGAGACAACAGAAACAAAGTTAAATGTATAATCTGAAATGGAAACTTTGCTCGTGGTACTTTTCCCACCCATAAGACGGGGTCAAGCAAAGAAATCTGACCATTTCGTGGGTTCTTCACAGTTTCATTGTTACCAGCAGATCTCCATCCTGATAGAATACTCCTCTTTCGTAAGTGTGTCAAGAATGTCAGAAGTGTATCCAAAATAATGAAATTAAGGTCGTAGAAATATCAATGCTCCAATTAATTAATGGCACAGAAATTAATGTTTCAAAAAATTAACGCGACTTAAATTAACGCAAATTTCAATATCTTGAAGGGTTAACTTCCTATAAGAAGGTATTCAGACACAAAAGAATGGGGGCAAAAGATTACGACTTCACTCCTTTCACCTCAAGTCTTTTTAATGTTTTCATGGCATCTTGACTCCCATCAATTGCAGCTGCCATGTAGTCTGTAAGCTTCTGAATGATAAGGTCAAATGGTCCCTGTTCTTCCAATGGTCTGTCCATGTCAACCTTTTAAAAAGTAAATACGACAAATATTATTAAAGAGAGATTATCGGAATTAAAAGAGTCAAAAGTTAGGATCATTAAATGACCCATCTTTTGGTTAATCAGTTTGATTTTCACTATTTTTGTTCATGTTTTGTTAAGGTATTTATGCTGGTGCTACTAAATTTGTGAATTCTACTGTTTTCACTGTCACACCATTCAAAATAAAAAAATGTAACCCATTCAAAACAGAAAGTCATTGAGATTAAAGTAATATTTTATTCTGAGACAAGGAATGTTTAGATAACAAAATCTCAAAAAACTAGTAACGTTTTTAACCCACATAAGAGGTTTCCCAGGCGACAGATAAATGCTGCATCTTGCAAAAGCTTTAAAATTCAAGTGCCTCCTATTGGAAAATGAAAAACCCTTTTGTAAGAAAAGGTGTTTAGCTGCTGTGATACCTCATGAAAGTGAAAACTTAGATGGATCGATAATTCCTTAGTTTGAAGTTTGGTGATGTTATGTGAAAACTGAGAATAATATAATGAGTATCAAAGATCAATATTATTGAGATATTGAAAAAGTTTTTGTTAAAGGACATCATGCTCCAATGTCTGTTAGTCTCAAAATACTGCAAATTTATACTTGAAAATAAAATTGATTAACACATTGACATGGTCTGTACTCTTGTCGACCAAAGAAATGATGTCAAAGTGTTCAAAATTTTGCAGTGAAACCACTTGCCAGTGGCCTGTGGTTCCCCCGGGCTGTGGTTATATTTAGACGGAGCCTTGATAATCAACCTCAACACTGCCCCACTTTATTAAAATACATGACTACAATTATAACAACTTCAGAATACCTAGTCACTTTCCAGAAAACTTAGGACAACTAGGCATAATACAACAGACAATTTCGTTATTCAAGGTGACCCAAATAAGTGGCTGGGTGTTCTGAAGTTTGGCAAAAGGATAATAAGTTCACTTCTGAAACCTGCATTCGTATTTAGAGCTAAGAAAACCTTCCATTACCAGTGGATAGGTTTATTCCTACTCTTCAAAGTACAATTGAATAACAAATTTCGTTTTATAAAGCTTATAAATTAAGCTTAACTAATACAAGTTCTAGTCCCAGGAATTGGAATACGACATTCCAGAAAAACAAGCTGGATGCACTTGTCTCGTTTCTCTGCATATGGAATTGACAATATACAAAACGGATCTTATTTCCAATATCATCGAAACAAACAATTCAGGGGATCAACAGAGCAAAATACTACAGGTAGGCCAACACACACATCTGTAATTAAGTTATACGGAATCAAATCGTACATCGAAGATCGGACAGTGAAATGTACAAGAAAACCTACCTCGACCAAATCAATGCCCGTTTTCCTAGAGTGTAAAAAGAAGAAAAATTAATACCCTCAGGAAAATTTGAACCATTTGAAATGGATCTTGATCATGATAATGTTTATAAATTAATCACCAAAAAACAAGCTCAAAAAATTGAACGTACTCGCATAAGAGCGCAAAGGTGTCGAAAATCGATTTCCTCATCTTTCGCCGACTCACCAAGAAGCCAACTCGCCTTGGCTTTCGCAGACCGTTGCTGCTCGAATACATGGTCAATTAATTTTCCCTAATTAGGGAAGATCCTCCAATTTACTGTGCGAAATATCATCGTCACAAAAATAGCCAAGTTTGACTCATCCCCATCACGTTTTGCCAAAGCAAGTTATGAGCATTCGATATCAAAGCCAGCGGTAGTCCTCAAAATTTACGTGAGGTCAGACATGAAGTAATTCATGAATTTCAACATGGCTGCCATAAGCCTTTCCCGGCTGAGGCTGCTAAACGATGTGGCTGTTTTCCCACTTACAGTCCCAGGTTTCTCAAGATGTTTACATTCTTCTAGTATTATCTGTTCTAGCTCAACTGATTCTTCAATGAATAATTTAAGAATTGCCAGAGAAACAGCGTTAGGAGTCAGGCGTTTCAGTCTTCAAAGTTGGCTTGGTGAGTACTCTCAGAGCTGAACTTTTGATCTGGCTAGTTTTAGTTATTTTTTAATTGACCGAAAGTTAATGGTAGCGATGTGAAATATGTCTGAATAAGCAGTTCTTATTTAGGGGATGCTCGATATAGCAAGTGAATAGATGCACTATATCGCACAGGAAAAAATAACGGATTCCCATTTTTGGATATTTTAGGGTATTTAAAGAAAACCCATAAAAATCCCAAATTTGGCAAAGTGAGACAAGTCCCAACCAGGGAATTCCCAACCAAGTTCCCTGATTGGGACTTGCCTCACTCTTCCAAATTTGGGAATTTTTTGGGTATTCTTTAAATACCCTAAAATATCCAAAAATGGGAATCCGTTATTTTTTCCTGTGTTGTTGTGTCGTTCTATTGTGTGAAGTTTATCATGTTAATCAATAAAATTTTTATTTATTTATTAATGGTGGCAGTGCATAGCCTCCCACGCAGGGCAGGAACGTGTGATGAACCCCTAAGAACGTTTGCGTGGGAGGCTAGGCAGTGCATTAATGTGTAAGTGTTGGGACTCTACCCGCTACCCAGAAGGTGGTGTCAAAGTTCAAGACATTTCCTGAACAGGGTAGCTGTTTTATTATATTTTCTACAATAATAATTGTCTAGAAACCTTTTCTACACAATGTAGGAATCAAGGCTTCCATTCTGACAGAGGAGAAAATAAACAAAGCAGATGTAGGCTGCCCAATCTGCAGTAGAGATATCACATTTACTTACAAAGTAAGTTAGAATAATAATGTTGCTAATAGTAATATGAAGTAATAATAATAAATTCCAAAAGACAACATTCAAAGAAACAGCTCACATCTTGCAGAGAGTAATATCAATCAAGCAGTGAGAGAGATCCTTAGTCATGATTTGGTCCCTCCTCCCAAGGACCAAGGAATCCTAGTTTATGAGAATGAATAATGAGAACAATAACAACAACAATAATAATAATAATAATAGTATTAAAGACCAATACCAATACTCAGGGTCTTGAAATAACTGAGAAATGAAGGTACTTCCTTTGCCCTGCAGGCAGCTGGACCTTCGCGTGGCTTGGATGACCACGTAAAATGGTGGTCCCGTCTCCATTAGGAGACGTAAAATATAGTGTCCCCAATTAGCACTTTCGTGCTAAATACATTGACACTCAAATAAAGTGCTTGTTTTATAATAATAATAATAGTAACAATGGTATTAGTCACTGTGTACTAATTTATTATTGTCCCATAGGATGTGCTATTTTTGTCACAATTTATGTCACCAAGAGGATACATTCTCAATCGAAGAGTAACAGGTACATATGTCTTATCTCTCTTTGAAACCTGGTACGTTCTTCACAGTCATTTGTTTCACAATAATTTTTGAGTTTGATCACTTTCCATTTCTTACAACTTTTCTTAACCAATTTACCTGCAACAGTTTCCAAGCAAAAACCAGTCACCTTTATTAGGGCTAATGCTGAGAAGGGTTTATGGTTTATTTCTAACAAGATAACACTTTAGAATTAAGATTCTGTTCCATCATTTGTTACAGTGCAACTACTGTAACCGGGGCTACTTAGACAAAGTTGACCAATCGGGTTACAGGAAAATAACAATACATTCCAAGAAAGTTGGTTGTGGGCCAATCAGCAGCTTGTATAAAAGCAACAAGTTACGCAAAGCACAAAATTAATATTGATAGCAAGGAAAGCAAAATGTTTCACCTGACAATGTTTTTCTATTCAAAACTTTGCATACAACGCCCAGGACACATATTTCTTTGACACAGGCTGTTATTTTGTCATCTACCAGGAATTTCTTCGCTACTATTGCTGCGCTTTGCAATAACATGCAACCACAAGTAAAAAATGTAACTATCATTTACGTTTTTTGCCTCAATCATTCACTCTAATGGACCTCTTGGGAAACACATGCTTTCTTCAGCAGGTTCCAAAGGTCACGTCTGTAGGTTGTAATTTGTTGATTTTGATCCTTGTTGTTTACTTCGTAACGAGGTAATTATGATTGACAACTAACTTATCTCAAAATGTATTGTTATTTTCCTTTAATCCGATTGGTCAACTTTGTCTAGGTGGCCCCGGTTATAGTGGTCGCACTGCAACTGGTGAAAAAAATTCATTTGTTATTGGAACAAATTGAACTTATCAACTTTGGTTAAAATTTCTTTACAAGTTTCAAAACCAGATTGCTTCAGGTTTTAGTCATTGTTTGGAGTGTATTTTTTTCTTTACAAACATTTATACTTGTACCTCATGTAAGAACCCCTTTTTTCTTTTTAAATAGTCTATAATGCCTCCTGGCTAGATTAGTGTTTTATCTATTTTCTAGGTGGCTTTATACCTTACATAAGTGGTATTGTCTTGTTCCTCTCTTTTTTTTCTGAGTGTGGTATGAAATTCAACTGATGTACATGTAACTTAAGGCAAGAATATTGTTTTTGCAGTTACGGAAAGGACACGGGCTGTAGTTTGCAG
The DNA here is from genome assembly GCA_942486025.1 of Porites evermanni. NCBI lineage: Eukaryota > Metazoa > Cnidaria > Anthozoa > Scleractinia > Poritidae > Porites > Porites evermanni. The sequence goes on from CALNXI010000302.1 coordinate 226,761, forward strand.
GGTACATGTATCGTGTGATAAATTAATTTTTATTAAAGCACAAAAAACAGTTTATTACTCTAAAATTCTTTAAAATTCTTCATTCCTTTCTTTAAAAGGTGTTTGCAGAAAACAGCAGCGAAAGTTAGAGAAAGCAATCAAGATATCACAGAGATTAGGTAAACAATTCACTTGGCAACACATGTTTTGGCACTAAATAGGCCGGTATGTTCCACTGTGAAGGGTATAGTTTTCAAGCAATTCAGTCTGGGACAGGGTATAGAAATCAGAGAATTTGGGTCAAGAATGGGGTACCATTTTCCTTGAAACTGATCAGTTGGCTGTAAGGTCTAGACTAGAGAAACTGGGAATTACTACTCCAAGAAAATATAATCAGCAAATTGAAATATTTACCAGCAACTCTGTTTATTGGCCAAGAAAGTGTAGACCTCAGTAGTCTCTTGAAAAAAGCAATCCTTGGATAGGGACAGATTTTGGAAGTTTGGTGTATTATAGGATAGCAAAGTTGAGATCTCTATTCAAATGTTCTTCTAAAATCATACCCCAATGACTGACAGCAATCTTTATCGAAACTAAAACTGTCACAACTGGCAGTAGCCCTAAATAGGCTTTTGAAGGAGTTAATTGCAACATAAACAATCAATATTCTGTCAAGGCCACTCCTCCCTCCCCCCTGCTTGGGGGTGGAAATCACTTGGGTCCATATAGGAGATAGCTGGTATGCTCCTCGTCCTTGTTCATGGTAGGAGTGTTTGTTCTAATATGTATACTTGCCTGGATCCACATTTTGAACTTGTCGCTTCACTGCTCATACTTTCATTCTAACGATTTTTGGGTAAAAAAAAAGGGTAATACAATATTGAATGAAATCTAAGGGGAAGTTTTCAGGGCAAAAGACTCTTAGGTGCATCCTGGTTACTGAAAATAAGAAAAGTTTGGGACAGGTGGACTTCTTGGCCTGTACTTTCACCTTTAGAGACCCCTTTAGGGCTAAATCCCACCACTGCAAGATTGTGGCTTTGAAATGTTGATACAAGAACAATGAACTATAGAAGCCTCGTCTGTTAAGAGCAGCACCAGTGAAAAATGAAATCATCAGCCAATCTCTGGAATGCAAAGATTTCCAAAGGATCCTTAATACCGGTAGCTTACACATTTTTTTAATCACAAGCTTTTTAAATGGATATTTTTTCCAGCCCTTTGAATTTTGTGTATTATTTTGAGGCATTACCTAGTTGGACGTTGTATTGTAACTTAGATACATGTAAACTGCAATGCAATGTCTGAAAGACAAATTTTCATGAAAAGGATACTGTGAGACAGTCATTTTTATGATTACATATTTATTTGATAGGTCTTCTCCCGAAACTGGCCCCTGCACTACAGAAAGAATTGGCGGAAAGAAAATTGGCCGAGAAGAAGATGAAAGTTGAGAAATGAGAAACAAAAAGCTTAATCCTGGACAAGCTTCCAGTGGAGAGATTAATCTACTCTGACAAGGCAATTCAGACTTGATGGTTATTTAACTACGAAGTGGGATGCTTTGCCATTCTAAGATCATCTGACAGCAAAAATAAGATCAAATTAGTATGTGCGGCTATACACTTGAGACATCAGAATAGCTTGCGAGATTCATTCATTCATTTTTATTGGTTAATCCAAATTTACAATAATTTTTTTCTCACCGCCCACAAACAGCAAAGGCTAGTCTAGGTAGGCAGTGTCTCTATAAAAAACAAAATACGCACTCCAAATAATTTGTAATTAATTCACAAGTAAACAAAAGTTTGAGAAAATACAGTATGCTGCTCTGCTTCTCTTTGTGGGTGGAGGTTTGGTTTGGTGCAGTCTGCTCTCTGAAGGTTTTTGCAGGTCTTCCATGATTCACACTGTTCTCCTCTTCCGATTTTCTTACCTCAATCAATATTTTTATTTGTTTTATAGGTCAACTACGTCGTGACTTCATCAACCCTTTAAGTCCCAATGGTGACCAACACCAATTTTTCTCCTAACGATATCCATACACTGTCAAGTTATATGGTTATGAGAACTGATAAAATGATCACCAAAGTGAAATTACGTTGATCTTTTATAAAATTCTCTTAACTCATTATTTAAAGAAATGTATGGAGGTCAGTGTGGAGAATTTGTATGTTTATATTGGGCTGTCTGTCGGTTAAGTCGTGATGTTATTAGGGAGTTTTAAAATAGGCCTTAGAATCACGTTCACGGCAAATGAAAAATACCAGTTTTCCCTTTGTGGTCAATTTATGTATCCCTTTACCTGTCTTCTACTATTCTTTGTAATTACAGCCAATTCCTTCTATAGCGGACACAGTACTGTAGGGACCTTGAGTCAGTGTCCACATTAGCAAGGGTCCGTAACAGCGGGAGTTGTTTTTCAGTCAAACTTATTTTTTGCCTGGGATTTAGCCGCTATCCGTATAACCGGGGTGTCTGCAAGGCGAGAGTTAACTGTATGTACTCAAAAATAAGCATTTTCATGTGAGATTCATCCGTAGAAATTCTTTTGAACAGTTTTTACTGTATACGCTCATTTCCTAATGCGAGAATTAAATCGCAACACGAATCTGCCGTTTGCCGTCTGCATTAATCGTGATTCTAAATCTCTGTACTGTCAGTACAGACTCTTAACGTGATTGAATGGTGAAAGTATTTGAGTCATTGTAAGAGTCCTGAATCGGTTATCTCGGTTCGAATAAATCGTCTGCAGCTGTTACCCTTGACGATCTTTGGATGGCCTGTTATCAGTCTAAGTCAAGCAGCAACGATACCAAAAGGCAATGCAATGTCGTAACTTTCTAAATCAATTTTTCTTGGTTTCGTGCTTTTGGTTTCGCAGGAGGTACGTCTGCTATCATGTCGTTTGTTACAGCAGTTGTTGCGCACCGAAATCCATATCGTGGGTAAGGCAGCTCAGTTATAACGGACCAACCATCTTCACGGGGGTCATAACACTCCACTGATGTCACAGCTACGTTACCATATGAACCACCAAACACGTAGATTCTTCCACCAAAGACCGTGGCCCCAGCGCGATCACGTTTAGTTTTCATATCTGAAAAACAAAAGAATAATAAGCTTGAGGCTAAAAATGACAATGACGACGTGCGCTATGTGCGGTACTCGACAACGTTTTATACGGGGAGGCTCCGCCCCTAGGTCCAACCCCTCACCCTTTTGTATACCATTTTGAAAGAAAAGGTACTCCTTTCTTAAGCCTGCGACTTAAAAATGGCACCCGTTTCACTTACCTAGTTTAGAACTTTGCATGTCTTTTAACTGCCTTAAATTCAACGTCTTTTTAACGTGAATAACTCACTAAACCACGAAGTTTTCTTGTCTCTTACACGTCCCTCAAATGTGTCTGTTAGCCCTTTTTGGTCCTTTTAAGGACCGAAATGACGGATTTCCCAACCCTTTCCAATACTTCAACTAACGAAATCCCGACCTTTTCATCTGAAGCTTGAGAAAGGTACCCCTTTCGGGCTGAGCATCCCCGTGTAGGCCATTATAAGGGGGCACCCTCCGGGTGTTTCAGCGACGCGGATCAAACTGATGCGCGTTGAAAACGTTACAGTCAAGAAGACTTTTGCAGGGACTAATCAAACAACGTGAAATAGAGTTAAGTTGCGATATTTCGACTGGCCAATAGTAGTCTTCATCAGGTTTATTGAGATATCACGAATTTATAGAAATATATATGAAGTAAAATAATGACCGGAAATTACATAATATGACGTGATATGGTGTGGCTACTTAAAAAGACAAGATAACAAAAAAAAGAAAAGATATACTATATATAGTTACAGTTCATCATGTTTATTGATGCGTGTTGTTAGCCCTTGAAAGAAGGAAAGCTGATCGGACTCACCTTTCCCGATAAACCATCTATCTACTCCAGGGTCGTAAATCTCACAGGAATTCAGAATTTTACGAACGTCTGAACCACCACCCATCACGAAGATTTGACCCATCAGTACTACTGCGCATGCTCCACTCCGCGGGATGTTGAGGTTCGCCACGTTGTGCCATTTGTCGTGTTGAGGATCATACCTTTCCACTGTCTTAAGAACGTTGTTGTTTTTGGAGATTCCTACAGAGATTGTACAGTGGTAAAAAGACTGTCAGAAGTAGTAGGTACAAGTCTTGAGTAAATCCGTTAACACGTAAATATGGGGCTTAAGATCTTTGATAGCGACTGGCTACAATTCGCTCCATGTAAGGGAATCCGTATTCCGTAATCCGGAATTCCAGTGCCTGGAATTTGAAATCCACGGCGTGAATTCAGAATCCGAGAATGTCTTTGATTCCTTTACATGGGCGATACAATGTCATTGTACGTTAACTGATCCAGGAAACTAGTAATAACCAAAGGTAAGAGAATGCGTGCGAGATCGAAAGAAGGTCAAACGCTGTGATTTGCGTGGGTTTCTCGCTATAGAAGGTGCTACGGCTCGTAATCAGATGTGTTCTGCGCATTCCATTTATTCTAGTAGGAAATCCCAACTGGTTACATACTTACCGCGCATGCGTAGTAGCAACCTGGAGATCAGGATTGCGGGCTCCTCTGGTTACCCGCAATAAACCTAATAGGTTTTAAACAGAAATACCATAAACTTACCTCCAATCACATAAAGGTAGCCATTTAGTGACATTGCACAGTGAGAATGACGATTCTGACGGGGTGCAGAAAGTGAAGTCCACTTGTCTGTCACGTGATCATAGCATTCCATCGTTTGCTCTTGACTATTTCTTTCTAAAACTCCTCCAACAACGTATATTTTCCCTTGAAGTTCCAGGGTCTCGTGGCTGAAGCGACCTGCCGATACATTGAAGTGCGACTTAATCTACCAGAGAGCTTTATAACTAATTTCGTGACTGCCAAGGTTTTGCTTTACAATGTCTACAATGCTTTTGGTAAACCAAAAAAATTTCTAGCAACTTTCCTTTTCACACACGCTAAAGCCAGAATCATCTATCTTCTAGGGTATTTTAGTAGGCCTAAACTAAGTCAGAACCATAAATTGGGACACTCTGGTATTACTCAACCTTTTGTAACATGTCCCCTTGCTGTGGATTAACGTTGTTATGGGGTGGGGTCTTCGATCGTAGGGTTATACAAACAAAAGAAGCAACAAACACGGGAAACCGAATGGAAACAACTTTATGTCCTCCTGTTAACCATAACGACGGAACAAAAGCGGAAGTCTTCAGTAGTTTGCTAAACATTAGTCTTGAGGTTTCTACTTAAGTAGTATGTTTTCAATTCAATTTCTAGAGGATTCTGGAAAAAAGTTTTTTCGTTGACTCACAATGACCGTTTCATTATCCGCTACATTCTGGCTTTAAACCATTTACCTTAAAGTCTTCCATTATTTCTGTCCCTGCTTCCATCGAGCTTCCGCTTTTGTTTTTGTTTTTGTTTTTGTTTATTTGTTTGTTTCTTTTTTGCGCTTCTGTCTCTAATCTTTCTGTTTCCGCTTCTGCTTTCCATTCTATAAATGTTAACCTGTAGCTTGTGTGGAAAATCACATTGCATGTCCCCACAATTCCCTACGCTCCCTTCTTACCCTGGCTCAACGGAGCGTGTTTCTCCCAAGAGTTGAATTTGGGATCAAATCTTTCAACGCTTGAAAGCATCGTCATTTTCTCTCCAATCGTAGAGCCACCCACCGCAAACAAACATCCTTGTAACCGGGCAAGGCCAAAGTTCAACCGGCTGTCAATCACCGGAGACATGTAGTGCCATTTATTGGTCAGCGGATTGAAGCAGTGGCAGCAAGGCTGAACGCCGTCTTCTACGACGCCTCCAACTAAGACGATGACGTCAATCAAGTGAGATTTCCACCTGATGATTCCATGAAGACCATAAAGACAAAAACAGCAATATCTATCATATTACGTAAAATCACGAATATTCCTAAATACAGGAGGAAACCGGAAGCGACATCTCTCTCCATCTCTATTGATTTGCATTCCACGACCGGATCGTCATGTCAGTGGCTCTTCTACAATCCGGACGTTTTTGGTATTACAAACAAACAAGCCTGCAGTACCGGAAGAAGCCCTGTAAAAAGCGGGGCCAACAACTCATGCAAACAGCAACCTCGCTCCGGGCCTCTCTTGTCCTACCGTTTCCTGAAGCGAGAGACGGACGAGAGGACGATACTCGGAGTCTGGGAACGAGGTTGCACAGACAGAGGATGGTTAATTGGTTTTACAGGTGATCAGCGCGAATGAATTCTTTGCAGCCGTTTTTCAATATAAACTGAGCAAAACCTGCTTAAAAATGATTTAATCTTTGGCCACTTTGAGGTTGTGAGACTAAGCATGGGTCAGTTTAATGTCGAAATGCACTGTGGGATGTTTAAGGGATTACTGGTAATTACAATATACGACGTTACGCAGTAGGTTGGGTCCAAGTTTGTTCCGCAAGACAGCCCCATTATGAATTTCGACACACGGCCAACCCAGTCCCCTCCGCATCCACAGAATGTCTCATCAATCAGTACTATCTGGGGACAGCATTGCTAATACACACACAAATGGATTATAGAGTAAAAATGGTCAGGTATAAAATCACTGGACTGTTCACAATTCAACCCTCTACTTTCTCGTACTTTGTGCTTCCTCGCGCCCGTTTTGCTCGCTTCAAGACACGTCTTGGCTTCCACTTTACGTTGGGGCTGTATTGAGAGCTGCCTCCTCTACAAGGTTTTTCCTATTAATTACCATGGGTATCCGAGACTTTTATTTTTCATGCGCGTTTGATTCCTACCCCAAAGCGTCCCGCTACACGCGAGAAAAGCAAACTCTAGTACCCTGTGTTTCGTTTTTCAAGGCAAAGTGTGGTTGGTGTACTTCAATATGGGGAGTAGGAGTCGAGAGGGGGCATGATGGACAGATTTTCTCCGGCTTCCCGTTCCTTCCTCCCCCTCTGAAATATCTCAGATAAGCGACTGTGAGGGACTGAGGACGAGCCAGTATTGAGAACGCTATATTTTAAAAATAACAGCGGAATAAACTTACTACCTTCGTTTAGTTCTTTCGTTGTGGAAAAGCTTTTTATCTCTGTGACTCGCCATCTTGAAAGACAATGCTTCGGCCACCAATTCTCTACTTGCCGAAGATGAGGTGACTAGAGAATCCTTGTCGATTGTGCCAAGTAAAAATTTACGATTGATGTATGGCAGTCGCACATGACTCAAAAGGTTTTCAAATTCAGGCTGCCTCGATGACACATCATAACTTACCCACGCTCGAATCGCATTATAAACTTGTTCTTCATTTCTCACATTTAAATCATCGTCAGATACTATTTGAACCAGTTCTTTGCTTGATAGCTGAAAAAATTCTCCAGAGTTTTTAATTTTCAAGAAATTATTGATTATCAAGCGTTGTCCTTCACTCTGGAGCGTTTCAAGTGAGTATAATCTGGCTAAAGTCGTCATTTTAATGCAGTTCTCAACACATAGCTTGCGAAGAAGAAACTTTTCACACAGCTGTACGAGAGATTCTAATCCGAGCTGGAAAGCAGCGTACAAAATTGCTTCCACGTTCCCTTGGTCCAGCAATATTTTAGAAGAATAAATATAATCCAGAATGATGCTGAGTGTATCATCTGTAATTCCCCCGATAACAGTTTCCCTACTATACCTTGAAAGATAAGTACCAGTGTAAAGGTTGTAAAAATATGAACTACTTGCTGCCAAAACACTTCTATGCGCATACAGTTTTGATCTCCCATTTTCCGTCATAAGCACAACGTCACAAAGAACTTCACCCTTTCTCATTTGGTTCATCTTGTCGAAAAAGCTTCTCAAGTAATGGTGATCGCTTACGGAACCATGAACGGAAGAATCCATGTTTTCTATTATTACTTGTTTGTGTGGATGTGTGAATGCATCCCCTTTTATTTAAATGCCACCAGCTATTTTAACAGGTGGTGTGGATGAATAATTAATTTTTAAAAAAATTATACTGATCCTGAAGTAATGAGTGCCAGATAATGAGATGTTTCTTGGTGTGGCGGAAACCATGGTTGGTTCGCCTTTGTTTTGTGGTGTGGGCATCGGCTCAGTGTCTTTTTTAATCTTTGGTATTACGTCATTTGGTGATTGCACACGCCCCAACATCAAGAAACTATTATTCCCCTACGGTTTCTTTTTCAATTCACTCCGGGGAAAGACGTAAATGTCATTGCAAGCAGTTTTTTTGTTTCTTCACCGAATTGCTGACGTCACGGCGGCCATGTTGATGGTCAAGACCAAATGCATTTCTCTCCTCTGGGAACTAAACTCTATTTTGACGTAAATTCTATTGTACTGACCCCCAACATGGCCGCCTTGTAACATGGTTGAAAACCAAGAATTAAATATTCCATATTCACTTTTTACAACTTATTTCACGACTAATCAACTACCAAGGGAACTTCTGGGAACTTCCCTCGTTTTTAATGATTAAAAAAGACACGAGTAGTCATGTTAAAGAGGCGTATCCCATGAATGTCGCGGGGCGCGTTTCATGTGTAAGGTTACATATTTTGTTCCATCATGTAACTCAAGATCAAGGCAACATTGGTCCTCGCAACAAGTCTCTCTAAACTCGGCTTCCTATAACTTCATGAGGCACGTTGCAAGACCGCCGTTAGTCTTCGTATAAGTAATTTGCAACTAGGTTCCCACAACGGAATAAAAAATGGCGGTAGTTGATGTGCTCAGATCTAATTAAACCAAACGTCCGTATTCCTTTTCACCGAGCCCTAACCAAACGTAAGTCACGCTCAGTTGCATTCTAGCCGTAATAGTTAATCGAAGGCCCGGTATCCTGGTTACCAGTCGTCTATCAACGGGTTTTGCCATCTCTTAGTGAGCGTTTTTTAATTTAAAAAGGCCGTAGAAAGCTCCCCGCCCGTTCTGGTGAACCCGATTAGACAGCACGATAGAGAATTGACGGGTGACGTCACATCCGATTTCACCGAGGTCGAGCCTGCAACGGCAAGGAAGAAACTTTAAGGCAGCGCGCGCACCTTTTATTTTCTGTCCCCTTCGTGTGTTCCCCTCGCTCTATAAAAAACTAACAAAACCGACTGAAAAACAACTTGCGCCTGCCACGCAGGATGGTACAAGAAGAAACTAAGACAATAAGAAAGAAGTAAAACGTTTAATTAATAATACATTACCTCTAGTTTCTTAAATTTTGTACAATTTTCTTTCGCTTACAAATTTAAAAAAATGCGGGATAAAAAATTCACAACTTTTTACAGAAATATATGAAGTTATAACAAATTCTTTTTTCATTAATTTCTCTCGAAAGTTTCAGTTTTTTATAATATATTAAGCTTGTATAATTGTCTATTAAAAAAAATGTTTTTTTTAAATTTCTACACCTCGTTCGAATGACAATTCAGACGAGGCTTCACTTGGATAAAAACAAAAACAACCGCCCAGGGACTTCATCAGGTTCCTGCCCCATCTCTCTTCCGTGGGAGGTGGGAAAGGAGGGCGCTCAACCTCGTTCCCAGGGTCTCTCATCTTCCCGATGAGAGACCCTGGGAACGAGGTTGGGAGCTTTGTACCATTCTCGTCCCCTGAGCCTCCTGGACCCAATACTTAGGCCCCCAGGAGGCTCTGGGGACGAGAATAGCTTTGCACAAAAAAAATGTTCATTTCCAGGTCCTTCTTTTCGCTCACTACGTGAGGACAGTGTGACAAAAAATGACCCTTGGAACCAGCGTGACATCTAGAGGCGGGCATGGCAGAGGAGGACTTACTCAGGAGGGCTTTGCTGTCACCAAGCTCCTCGAAACCTTTAATTGCATTCTTTCTTTGGGTTCGTTCCGGTACGAAGCTCTGTTGGTACAGGGGTGCTTTCAAATAACTCTGTTTTTCGTAGCCTGTGCCAGGCTCTCGGTCAGTACACACGAGCAAAAAAAGCGAGAGAGCAGTGAAATGGCGAAACGGCGGGAAAGAGAGAAGGGGGACTACACCGTCTCTCTCCAGTCCCCAAGTGGTTTTTGCGCAATTTTTCTCGATCCGCTTTCGCTACTATCTTAGAGTCTGCAACAAGCTACGTTTTCCGTGAAAAAAAGGGAATTTTATGGGAATTTAATGAGACGTAATATGTCCACCTCTGGCTAAGAAATAAAAATGTGTGAAGCATTCTAGTTGTTCAAAAATCTTGACGCAGGGGATTTTAAACAATCTCTCTGCAGTGTGTCAGTATTCTAGAATACGATGAAATGAACCCTTCCTAAACAGCAAATTAACTTTTCTAAACGCTCCCCCTATTTGCTCTCTCAAGTTAACAGTAAAAGAAATAATAAACACGAACAAAGACGTACAGAAAAATAAAAAATACAATAAGTAATGGTAACAGGACTGAGTGAAGTCCAATTCGGTCTGTAATCATACGAGTGATTGACAAAATCGGACGACTGCGTAGCGGGAGTCCGATTTGTTTAATCACGAGTATGATTACAGACTGAATTGGATGACACGAAGTTCTGTTACAAATTAATCATAACTTTAACAAAATGTGTGATAAATAGGGCTCTTTTTAAATCAAAACACAAGAAATTCCAAGATTTTTCCGCTAGCAATGAAAAAAAAAAAGCCATTTAAGCGCGCGCGTGATGGCGCGTACTGTCCAATTACTTAGGCATGACGCGTACTGTCCTATTAAACTGTCCAATTAAGGCTGAAATCAAGGCAGTTGAGAGCCAATCAGATTTGAGAATTTTGTTATAGTTATGATTATACAGTTTAAAATGCATGTATAGCACTAGCCACCGCGAATGTGATGGCGATCATTACAAGATGAAGCCGACCACCTTTAGTCCGTATTATAATCCCATGTCGTTTCCTATAACTTCTCCGAAGGGAACGAAAACGTGGAAGAGGACCTTCTAGCACGCGTAAGGTGGGAAAGGGATGTCATCATTAAAAATTCAGTATTTCAGAAAACTGAAAAATAAATGAAGTAAATTAAACTATTTGATAACTGCATCTTTCTTTCTCTCTGTTTTCGTTTTATCAGCTCTTTTAGCATTTTTCTCAATTCCATTACCTTCAATTTCACTTTTTTCTTCCTTTAATAACTGTGTTACTTTCGTCGTTCCCTTCTTTATTTTCTTTCATCTTAACTGTATTTTCTTCTGCATTCTCCTCCTTATCCCAAGCGTTGTCTTCCTCATCGTCTTCATTTTCTTCTTCATCATCTTCTTGACTATCTTCCCGAGAGATATCCGCAGTGGCAGCGCTATTGCGGTTTTCGATGGATCTGAAGTCATTGTCACCGTCAGGACTCATCAACTCATATAATTTGTCTTCGTGTAATCCACAGTGCGTTGAAACGTCTCTGAAATCACTTATCCTCTTGTAACTCTTACGCTTTGGATTCTGAGCTTTCGCGCATATATCGCACGTCCAAGGATAGTGTTTGTTAAAAGTAGCCCCGGTTAGGTATCCGTCGACCTTGTACAGCTTCCGCCAAACAAAATACTCCATATAAGCAGTGTCGTTTTTATCAAGATAAAGAAGATAGTCGGCTAACGTCTTTATGGAATCGAAGTCGAAAACGTTGATATATGATCCTGGAATGGCCATCTCCGAGTAATTTGCGCCTCCTAAAACCACAGGGACAATCCCCAGTTCTAAGGGTCCCCCCCAGTATTTTTCAGTAACATAATCGACGCAATTACCATTCTCAAATGCCAACTGAAACTTGTAGCGCTTAAGGAGATTTTCACATTCCGGAGAGTCTTTTTCACATTCCTCGTCTTGCAAATGCGGCTGATACACGTTATCAGCGCAAGAACCAAAAATATCAACACGAATGTGATTCTTCAGTTCTCGGACAAACCAGTCGCGCAATCCACCACAATTACTTACTGTCCAAACCACAAGACGGTCCTTCTTATCTGGGTTAATTTGCCCGTAAGAAGATTTTTCACCTGGTTTGAGGGTAACATACGAACCGTAGGGTAGGAAGACATCTGCATTCCTCTCGTAGGTCATTGTCCAGTTAAACATGTCTCGAAAAAAGTAAGTATCCTTTGCATTGGAGGGACTTTCCAGGACAAAATAGATCCAAATTTGTCCTTTAGGGCGGCGGCTGTTTAGTTCTTCCAACTCGAACGTATCTGGCATGTCCTGGCCGTGAAAAATAACAACATCGCTACGGGGAAACAAACGGTGTCTATATGTAAGCGAGCAGTTAGTTACTGGACAGGGCGCCCCTCTATAATGAGTGAATCCGTATGTATCATTGATGCCCTGCCACGGCTTATCTGTAAACAACGGCGTGTAAATTAATACACGCTTACCTGTCTTTACACGTTTCGCCGTTGATTTCGCTCGTTTACTCTTTTGGTTCTTTAACTTAACCTGAGTAACGCTCGAGCTTTTACCTCCTGGTATAACCTGAAGTTTCTTCCGCATTATTCTATTGTCGATCCCGTTCACTTTATCAGAAAGCCGATTCGGTATGAGGTTAACCTCATTCTGGTTCTGAGTAACACTTTCGGTTTTCAACCTGTTCGGTCCATTCAGCACTGTGGCATTTTTCTTTCTTGAAACCGGCTTGTTTCTTGTCCGAGTGCGCGAGTCAGGCTTAAAATGAATTAGTTCCTCAGTCTTAGACAGTCGAGCCGGTCTCTTATGATGCTTTTTAATTGAAGGAAGGTAATCGTTCAAAACAAATACTTCTGTAAAGAGTATCACAACCGCCAAAAGGACGGTCGATAACAGAATTTTTCGTTTCATACCCATTTCTTTTCAATGAGATCTCGATTGGCATCTATGATCACTGAAAGGAAAACAAAAATAGATTGATTAAGGCAGGCAAAATATAATCTGTGTGCAAACGACACCAGCTACCTTTGCTTCACGCCAAAAAGTAACAAACGCCTCAACTACCCAAAGATACACTACCATTCTACTTTAAATAGCATTTGATGAGAAAAACAAAGCAAAATTAGTTTCCAAGCAGACTTACGAGTGGGATAGCTGCCAATAACTAAACGAGACGGCTTGTAGGCCATGATAAGCGTTGCGTTATAAATTATCAACGCAGGCTTAAAAATTTTGATGAAAAACGTTGAAAACCGCCAGTTTTTTTTCTTTTAGAGAAAGTGATCATTAAATCTTCAAGTCAATCTCTTCTACTAAAAATATGAGCGTGCAAGGGTTGCCACACGCAACAGAATAAGATTCGACATTTCATGAAGAAGCAGCGTGGCCGAGTGGGCAGCGCGCGCGTCGGACTCGCAATCCGGGGGTGCCGGATTCGAGTTCCTCTCTGGCCCCTTGCTGGATTTGTTCTCCGTTGTCCGGAGTTCAAAGCTTGTAAATAGTCAACTGGTTGCCTCCGGCCAATTGGTGTTTTAAATCCTGTTATGCTCTATTTGGGTTATTTGTTTCTAAATATTTGAGTGAAGTGCTTGTAAACTAGCCGGGTATAAGCTAAGTGCACTTTCCACTTTAAAGCAAACCTTCAACTATTTTATGCTAACCAGACTACAAAACAACTGCTCCGACAAGAAGCGTGGATTTTTGCACAATAAGCGCATAAAAAGATTCAGGTAAAGCCTCCTTTTATCCGCTCACTCTAAAAGACAAACAGGAGAGTACGCTCGTGGGGTATCTCTCTCACCGAGAGATTATGCAAACAAACGTTTGAGAAAAAATAAACGCTCTGAACTACAAAAGGTAAACAGGGTAAATTTTAACAATGCCAGTTGTCCGGAAATTATATAAATTTGGTCCAATTTTTGACATACCGTAAAATTCCGAAAATAAGCACCGGGGCTTATATTTTTCAGAGGCCCTTTTTGACGGGCTTATTTTTGGAGGGGCATCTACGGAGGGAAATTTGCGTTTCGAAATCGATTTGGCTAGCCTTATAGTTGGAAGTAAATTTACCTGTTTTTCTTTGTTTTACTTTGTATTTGAGGGCAATTTTTTCAAGTACAAGCCCCCGGGGGGCTTACATTTGGAGGGGCGATTTAACGGAGGGTTTTTTACGTTACGATTTTGGGGGACTTATGTTTGGAGGGGCTTATTTTCGGAATTTTACGGTATGTGTCAGATTTGTGACAGATTCATGTTTGCATTTTCCCACATTTTGATTTGATTGATTTGATTTTTAATGTTAAAAATACCAACAATTAAAGAATACTCATTACTATTAAAACTCAATAAACACATAAAGCTATTACGAATGGATAAAAATAGCAAAGAAATTAATTTGGCTAAACCAATTCGAGAATTATCATATAAAGTCAATACAGAACACTTTTCCTGTAATGTGATTTTTTAAAGACCATTCCTCACGAACGCAAACACCTTACGTTTTTAAAATAACGGAGCATATTATCTTATTTAAACTTCAAATCAGTATCAAATTCCTCCTTGAGATAATGCTTTATAAAACAAAGTAAAAAAGTGGGAGATAGCAGGTATCGAACCCAGTCCCTACGGCTCCGAAGCTTACGCGTTACTGCACGGTCAGCATTTATAGATCCCATCAGTCGAAGCCCCTTTCTCCCTTTATGAAATTTACACAAGGTAGAACCGTTTTTTTATATCACACATTTCAAGATGGAAATGTTCATGAAAGTGCAAGTCTCTTCAATTTAAAAGAAAACAAATTGATATAAAGAGCAGTAGGATTTGAACCCACAACACAGAAGACTTAGTATACCACACTAACTACTAGACCACTGGGGACTTCGTGGATGGAGCGGAAATAATGTAACTACATATAGCATCAACCCCAACCCCAACCCCAAAAAGGAACCTAACCAGCTTCGAAACAGTGCTTAATCCTAATCAGTAAAGGAAGTGTTTAACCCTAATCAGTAAAGGAAGTGTTTGACCCTAATCAGTAAAGGAAGTGTTTGACCCTAATCAGTAAAGGAAGTGTTTAACCCTAATCAGTAAAGGAAGTGTTTGACCCTAATCAGTAAAGGAAGTGTTTGACCCTAATCAGTAAAGGAAGTGTTTGACCCTAATCAGTAAAGGAAGTGTTTGACCCTACTTAGTCTGCTACACAGCCGTTTTGTGTGACGACACTAAAAACGGCTGTGTAGCAGACTAGACCCTTCTCTGTAAAAGGCAGTGCTTAACCTAGCCTCCCACGCAGACGTTCTTAGGGGTTCGTCACGCGTTCCTGCCCCTAAATTACACGAGGTGTCCGAAGGGGCTACGGTCGAAGGGGTCTAATGACAACCTTACTGCACGTAAGAGAGCAATGAGAGATGACCTTACATTTATTCATTACTTCGGCGCAGTGCGAAGTAAAGGATTCGCGCAGTTTAGGAATGTTTCAAAGTTGCATCCGGAGGTCCCGAAGTTGCTTCCGAATGTTGCTCCGGAATTAGTTCGAGATATCTTCGAGTTCATTTGCCATTTATACAGGAAGTTTGAGCCTTATGGTTCCTCTTATTATGCTCAGCAAACTATGTGCTTTATCGGCCAGTTTGCTCTGCTATACAGCGAAACCTGTATTAAGCTGTCACCCTCGGGGAATGCTGTAGTGTGCGCTTAATACAGCGTGTCCGCCTAATACAGGTTTCGATAGATAACGTCATATGAGGAGTCAAATGTCATTCAAATGACCAGTGGAAACTTTTAGGATAGTCATAGAGACTATGACTAAATTTGTTTGCATTAATTTCTTTATTAAAGATGATAGTACCATAAACATAGATTGCAACTCAAATTTGAAGAACTCAGATGAATGAAACAAGCTCTATAGAAACAAAACGAAATAGAAAACAACACTGTACTGTGAAACTAATCAAATAAGTTCGTCAAGTCACGTTTTTTAATAAAAATATTAAAATTTGTGGGTGGCAATCTTTCGCATTTCCGGTGTCTGGCATGTTGGATGGTGGATTTAATAACAAGTGTCCGTTTAATACAGGTTGGCAACAATAGAAATGACCATTTCAGGTACTTTTTAGGTGTCTGCGTCCGCTTAATAGAGCTGTCCGCTTAATAAGGTTTCATTTCAAGTAAATAAGGGAAATAATTTTGGGGACTTCGGCTACTGTCCGCTTAATAGAGGGTGTCCGCTTAACACAGGTTTCACTGTAACTTGAAATTTCCTCTGTTAAACGAATTATTTTGATCTTTGCGGTGAGTACAGTAGCTTCATACTCAAATTTATTTGTGGGCAGTTATAAAAACATGGCAGCAAATTCATCCTTACAGAGAAGTGATGAAGCTCAAAACTAGATTACATAAGCTTTTTTTGTGCGCGATATTTCGATGGAAACACAAAACTTTTATATGCCCACCCCACTTGAAAGCTAACTTCAGGCGCTTAGAAGTAGTGGAAACAAGAAAAAACGCACGAGAAGGAGACACAAGGCTCCCTCACCCCTCGCGTGTATGCAAGGGACCACGGAGAGTAAAATTTTGGGGGGGAGTGGATGTTTTGTTTGATTCTCGTATTTCATGTACGCGACATGTTGTCGTCTCGCCTTATTTCAGGCATTTATACCTTGTTTTAGATGGTTTTAGATTGTTTGCGAGTGGTTGTAGATGTTTTTGAGGTGGTTGTAGATGGTTGTAGGTGGTTGTTGAATTTTTTGAGGTGGTTGTAGGTGGTTGTAGATGGTTTTAGGTGGTTTTAGGTGGTTTTAGGTCGTTCCATGTTTTAGTAACTACGATAAATCAGAACGTAACGTAACAAAACATAGCCTAAACAGAGCATGCGTTTTACTGTTTTGAGAAAAAAAGCTGCTTCACCTTAGCCTGTGACAATCAACATCAGCCACCACTAGTAAACTATACTCCTACAACACGTCAATGGGAAATCCAAAATTCAATGTTTCGTACGTCCGCGGTATATAGACGGCTTTTTTCCCGACGTAAGGGAAAGGGCTCAAAACATGGTTCGAGTTATCGAGGGTAAAATTAGTATAGGTAATAGCATGATTTGTAGTGGTATTTGGCATAAATACCACGAGTGATATTTCAAAATTGTTGTACGTAATTTCACGAGCCGTTAGGCGAATGAAATGTGAGACAATTTTGAAATATCACGAGTGGTATTCATGCCAAATATCACGTACAAATCATGCTATCATTTGTTTATACTACTACTCACAAAAGGTTTGTAGTTTTCACATGTAGGTGTTTCAAATTAAGCTGAAATACCACTGCTCTAAGCCAACCAAATTGCAGAAATTTCTCATGTAGTAGTATAATATGGAAAGTTCGAGTTAGCGGAAGTTCGAGTTATCGAGGGTTCGAGTTACTGAGGGTAAAATTACAGTGAATGTATGACGGAAATCCAGGGGAAATCGATTTTGGTTCAAGTTAGCGAGGGTTCGAGTTATCGGGAGTCAACTGTACTTCCTAGCGCCGGCCACGCAGACTACTCACTGTCGTTCTGCTGAAAAGCGAGATCGCAAAATAGTGAAACGTAACTTCTAATATATACATAAGCACAACACAAAGCATACGTAAAAGATCGTAATTAAAAGATAAAAGAGATCCAACAAATAAAAATATAGACAATTACGAACATACAATTAAGTATTTTCAACCCTGAATGAAAGGAATACCATCTGGGTCACTGACAAATTCATGTTGCCAGCCATGTTTCCATCACTTTAATATCGTCGACCGATTATGCGGTACCTTACATATCAGTTTTTACTTAAAGGCTTGAAAAGCGAAGAATGACACATAAACAATTCGAAATTACTAGTTCTCTGGAAGGTTTTAAGACACAGACATTTGACTAGAGTTTTCATCTAATAGAGCGGTTTTCACTTGACTGTCGTAAAACCAAAACCAAAGTAAATACACTAGCCAACCAAAGGACGTAGTAAAACCAAAACCAAAACCAAAACCAATCCCAATTCGACAGTCAAGTGAAAACCGCTCTATGACGAATCAATGCATCACCGGCCTTTGAAAGATGTTTATTATAGCGCTGTAAGTGGCCGGGTATTCTGAACTTTAGCTTTCAGTTTCTACGAAAGAAAACGCGAAATTTTAATCCTTGTTGATAGTAGATATTTTATAAATACGTGAGAAACTTACAGTATATTTCACAACAACAACATGCATCTCAAAGCCCCGCGAGATTGCCATTGATAATCATAAATCGTAAGCAGATCTAGAAACGGAGGAAAGTGACTTACCGTAGAGTGCTTCCAAACCGTTCATAGCCAAAAGGGAATTTACCGTCTAAAACTGCCGAAAAACGGCTCAATAGATTCATCTGACATCGATAACCAGCGCGATGCCCTACGAGTACGTGTAAGATGCGCACTCGTGAAATCGACTATTAAAGTAACACAACCGAGTGTCACACTTCCTTGTGAAAATTTGATTTGTTCTAGTCGGTCAAACAGTGACTAGACTACGAGTCGTCTCTTACTTTTCTTTTCAGGTTTCAAAGTTCCTCCACCCGTAAGCCATGCACAGGCGCAGCGAGCGGTGAAGCCGAGAGCCGCGATAAACAGGCCCCTTAATCGTAAACGTAAGTTTGCAATCGCGCTGGCTGCGATTAGAACAAGACAGACTCCAAGCAGTCCAATTTTTGGTACAGTTGGTCAATATTTCATACAGAGATTTACCTTGAATTCAACTAGTGCATGTCACGTCAGAATTTTCGTTCTTGAGAGTTGGATCAACTGAATACATCCGTGTAATCTATAACACAGACATGTAATTTTAAATTAAAATCATGATTTTTTGTATAAAACTTGTCCCATGAGGGGGTCTCCTCGAAAAGCCCTACAGGGTTTGCTGAGAGTTCCTACCCAAGTATATTTTTATTATAAGACTTTGGTGTGTAGAAAAAGGGCAAATAGATTGATTGATTGATTAGAAAGGGAGGAGTGTAAAAGGGAAGACGAAAGCGGAAACTGGAGTCATTTTTATAGTCAAAACAAAAGGTTTCAAGTTGCAGTTCAAGTTTATTTTAATAAATTAACATACATGCCAAAACTGATCCTTGCACGCAAAGTAGACTAAAGCTAATCGAGGCGGGAAGGAAAAGTAAAAAAAATTACAATTATAGGGTTGAAACATAACAATAAAGTTATTAAAATTAATAAGACAGAGAATACATGTATTTCAAAATAGGTAAATGAAACAAGATATGAATGACATTAAACTGAAAATTTAATAATCTACTAAATATGTCAATTAAAGTACGCAGACCAACATAAGTATCCTCCCGTATCAAAATATTCAGTAGCCGACTCTGTAGCGTATTCTTAAATTTTGAGAGCACGATGACTGTCGGGAATACTATTCCATATTTTTGCACCAATTCTTGCAAATAAGTTCTTCATATGCCTCATGGTCCGTTCTCTAGGCAGGATAAAGCGATACTGAGAAAATGGGACTTTTTCCCTCTCGCCTTTAATTAGGAATTCTTTTTTCCAGCAAACCAGACAAATATGTTCATTTTTCCTTTTTCCTGCTCTACATTTTGTGTACCATCAGCTGTAGTATGGGTATTTTTTTTTTTGGCTAAATCGTCCATTACAGCATCAGTACGCAGGTTATTTGTTCGAATTTAGCCTGTATATACGTAAACAAGCAAACTTTCTATCTGGCAATCACGAGATGTTAGTTTTCGTCAGCGACTGGTTCCATTCGTCGGTTTCCCGTTCCCCGAGCTGGTTCACTGATATTTTCTTTTTGCCCATTTTTCTATTTATTAGTATATATTATTAAAATACTTTAAATATTGTCTTGTTTAAATTTCACTGCATGGTAAAGTTTTTCCTCGTTTTTCTTTTTTCTTTTCTTTTCACGTACGATTGAACCTCTAACAACAAATTAAAGAATACTGTTTCGGTTTGTCAGGTCAGTGTTTCAAATTTACGTTCATCATTTGAATTTTCATTTCATTTTGCTCACAAATGGCCCGTTACTGCTTTCATTTTCCCTTTTATATTTCTTGTCTTGCTATTAGCGGTTTTTATATAGTTTTCCTATTTACGCAATATTGCGCGAAATGACTTCAAGACGTTTTGACAAATCTCGATAAGATTTGACATTCGTGACTATCAAAATGTTTCTCTGACCAAACAATACCCTGGCAACCTAGCGAACAACCTGTCATTTCAAATGAAACTACACGCAACGATTTTGCAAGATTGTTCTCCTTTCTGACCGTTTTTAAGCACCCCACCTTATATTGATGTAAAATGTCTCAGAAAAGCACACGCAAGCGTTTATGAGGACTGAACAGCAACCCTGGCAAAGCGAAAAACACGAAAGCCACCAGGCACATCTTCATTATCGTTTTTGACCGATACTGGCAGCCCGAGGGTTACTCGGGTTAATTTTTGCTGGGTATGTGCCGCTGGCCTCTCAGAGCCCCTACCCCATTACAGTCTATTCTGTGGCCAATTATAGATCCCATCTTAATCACTTTTGGGCAAATATGTAATTTTTGGGTTCCTAACTTAGTCACTTTCTATTTACGTATCTTCCTTATACCGAATGAAAAACACTTTCCTTTTCATCTACCAGGCCTTTGATTTGAAAAACAACGACACGATGCCAGTATTTGAAATCAGTGATTTTTTACAGTGTTGGGTTTCTTACACCCAGATCTTACAAGCTGCGAAAAAAGTATATATTTTTTATCTTGTTGGCTGTTGCTAATATCGATATATGCATGGGCGGATTTAGGAGTGTGTCGAAGGGCAGCAGCCGACCCTTTTCCTATGAAAGTTTGTATTATTTTTTAAAGAATTCCGTCTCAGAAAAATAAAAAGTATCCAAAATAGAGCTGGTAAGTATCCTGGCCTCCCCTCTCTGAATTTTCTGGATCCGCCCCTGATATGATTAACAATAATATCGAGTTCAACTATACTTAGAACGCTTTTAAAGCAATATAATGATTCAGTTCGGGCTGGCTCTTAATGATTTATAGCGAGCCTTAAAGCGTCCAATATCCTACTTTACATCATATTCACATCAGTCGGCAACAGGAGCTAATAATAATATTATGATCTCTTATCGGCACTAAGCGAAATTCTATAGAGAATAGGTTATTTTGTTGCATCTAACAGCGCTATAAGTGATTATACATAGGTTTCCTTTGGAAATGTAAAATCAAATAGAAGTTATAAGCATCAAAAGTCAACTCATGTCATGTTTCTTTGTCTCTAAAATGGACTATTTAGTCAGCTGAACGCTGCATTTATTCAGTTATACACACTGTGCGTACAGCCCCCGAAATGATACCGACCGCGAAATGATCCCCATTTCTGTTCCATTCTTGGACGTGATCGATTCTTTCTGACTTGAGTTGAATGCTTCAAAAACTGGGGTATATGGGGAGATAGAGAAATTATGAAATTAACTTTGACTTAAATATTATCCGTGATGAAAAAAAAAAAAAAGAAAAAGAAGGAGTCAGACGTCATAAAAGCGTCAAAACTTATTTACTCCTTTCCACACAATGTGGTCACAAGCCGGTAAATCCGCGGCCGTATTTGCGGTCGTATATCAGTTATATTTGGCTGAAAGTTTAGACTTCTCAGTGGGCACATGAATAAATTATTACCACATTTTCAATCCGTGTCCTTGGTTGCAAGAGGTTTGGGAAAATGTCGATTTATAAAACAACAAAAATGATTTCAACTTTCAATCTCCAGTGCCCTTTGTTTTCTAGTTAATTTGTGAATGAAATTATTTCCAGCTTCACACCGTAAAAGCCAGTAGAGTCTATTGTAATATTTTATTCATTACCAACAACTCTGTTCCATTTACACTTCCATTCGCCAATCGCAGAGATAACAAAGATTTCAATTTCTTGGCGTAAAACAAAGGATTTATAGTTTCGTTCTCGTTTCGAGAATTGAATAGGAATAATGCATGCGAAGCCGAGAATGTGAAAGAAATAGTTAACGCACTGATAGAGCGGCTAAAGTAAAGCGCTTGGACCAACCATAAAATAATTTTTAACTATGTGGGCCATATGGTTCCAGACAGACCGGTTGCTCGTTTGAGTTTCCCAGAAGCTGGAGAGCATATAAAGGAAAATGAAACCTGATTTTACAGAAACTAGGGATCTCAACTGTATAATCAAAACGACGAAATAAGCATACTTAGGCGGCTAAGTGTTAATATTCCCATGTAACTGACTGTTCATTCATTATTATTACCTTGCTTCTTCCCCGATTACTTGAGATTTCCGCTCAATTTTGGCAGTCTTCTTTATGTGAAAATGTTGAACTTTCCACTTTTCTCCAAAAGAAAAAGGTCAAGTTCTTTTCGTACACCACCGTGCGTCGATAAACTGTTAATGGTATAAAATGCCGAATATAAAGTATATATACGCTTCAGTTGAATAGCAACCTCGTCCCTAGTCTGCTACACAGCCGCTTTTAGTGTCGTCACGCAACGCGAGGAGTGTTGCGTGACGACACTAAAAACGGCTGTGTGGCAGACTACCTCGTCCCAGGACCCAGCTAAATGCCGTAGTTTGTTTCTTTCTTTCTTTTTTTTTTATTTTTTTTACGGTAAGTCCCATAAATTAGTCAGTAAAACCAACAGACCTAAAAATGATATTTGCTTTCCTATTTGATATCTTATCCTTCGAATGCGCTTATCAACGGAGTGGAGATTCTATTTTCGCAGAAAAAAAGTACCCTAAAATCTGTCTAACAATACACTGGTCCGTAAGGACGAACCATTAGAAAAGTTATGTAAGGGGGTGGGGGATGGGGGCGCGGGCGAAGTACAAAAAAAAAATTCGCGCAAGGGAAAATTGAATGAAAAAAAATTCTTGCATGCTAATTAATCCTCAAAAATATTCATGCTATGGCCTAAAAAAAATTTATGCAAGGAATTTGATAACGAAAAAATTCATGCGGCTCGAAAATTCCCCTCCCCCTCCCCCATAACTTTTCTAATGGTCCGTCCCTAAAACGCCGTGACATTGACCTAGTATGGGAGTTGCTCGCTCCGAGTTATGGGCTCCTGGTAGAGTCTAATTTTGTCCCCGATTGTAGTTCCCTATTTTGCGTTTTATGACCCTCTACTTGACCAAACAAGCTTGGTCAATAATACATGACCAAGAGAACTTTTTCCTTGTGGCCACTCGGATACCTTAAACTTCCCCTTATTGTAAGTCCCCACCCCCCCCCCCCCCCCTCCCCCCTCTCCAGCCTCCCCCCCCCTTCCCCACAACAATCAACCCCCCACTAACCCTCCCCCACTTCCATCTATTAGTAATCTCTCTTCTTTTTTTTATTACATTGTGAACATATAATTGAATATCGTATTGTTTCGCCAATTTTTACCGGTTTATGGGCCCCTTGTAGCTTCTAATTTTGTCCCCGATTTTATTTTCCTTTTTTTCGTTTTATGGTCCTCCATTTGACCAAACAAGCTTGGTCAATAATACATGCCCAAGAGAACTTTTTCCTTGTGGCCCCTTGGATACCTTAAACTTCCCCTTATTGTAAGCCCCCCCCCGCCCCCCCCCCCCGTCCCACTTATAGGCCCATCTACCTTTCACACAAAAAAGATACACCCCGTTATAAGCCCTCCCTCTAGCTTGTATTGAAATGAATTCGATTTTTTTACGACGTTCTGAAACTTAAGTAATGATCCGGGTAAGGTGGATAGCAATTTCTTTTGTTATGCGGCAACGGTGCTTTCCCACATAGGAATGTTCTCATTTTTACACAGACAATAAAACGACATGAAGGCCGTTTACTCAATAAAATGCATTTACACTCCACTTTGAAAGGGTGTTTTTTTGTGTGAAAAGATTTTGACCAATCACAAAAGTTGAAAACAATAGCCAAGAAAAGTTTACAATTTTACATGTTCCCCACATGTATAGGATTTCTTTGTTATTCAAACTGAGACCAGATTTTGTTATATGGAAGATGGTTGGGAAGTAAGGATGAATATATGTACCGCTTTATGAAGTTTTGTTAACTTTTGCTGTTTAAGACAATCAGAAATAAGTACAGACAATAGAAATGTTAGCACCTTTTTTGCATTCCAACATGTTCGTTGCCGTTGTTGCTATCGTTCACATCTGGACCGTTTCTTAAAAAGCGAGTAAATTAAAAAAATATATTTTGATCTGCACCGCTATGTAGCTCGTTTTCAAACGCTTCCGTTTTCTATTCTGTTAAAAGTCCTCTCGGATATAAGCTCACCCGTTTATAAGCCCTTCTAAAACCCCTTACGAAGTTGTATACGTCCAGGACATATGAGAGCATCAGTACGCAAGCTGCGTAAAGGACTTCAGTTCACATTAGCGTTTTTGGCGCGCCAGGCTTTGAGCCTCTTAAAGATTCTATAGAGGATTCTGCAAATCGTTTTTCAAGCAATTTATTAAAATAAAGCAATAGTTAAAGGTCACAAATGTGTTGTCAACAATGTGTTTTTGCTAGAGATGTCTTTAGGGACTTCATAGCCTGTGTCGCAGACAGTCTAAACCACCTGTATAAAGACTAAACTAATGCTCGAGACGATGCGTGGGCTGGCTGAAACGCAGGCTAGGAACTAAACTATAACAGAGATAAAAGACAATCTTTAATACAAACCGTCATCTAACTGATTTACAGACAGAGAATAAAAACAATAATTACATTTGACAGGTAAATAATAAAGTTCGCGTTCTTTGTTACAATTTCGGGGTTTTCAGAGCCCCGGTATTGTATCTTTACAGCACGAAAATGTCTCGTCATCATCTCCACAAACCGCCTCCAAACTGTCATCATCTGTCTCGCAGTTTTCTACCAGGGGAGGTGGATTAAGCACCACGAAACCTATGGGAATTAAAAAATAATGCCTTAAACTTTGCTTCCAAACGTAAAAAAAGAAAAACTGTCTGCTAGCAAAGCAGTGTTTTCAGGTGAGCCACAGTAATAGTGATACGTAATAGTAACTGAACCAATCACAAATCACAACAAAATTGACAGCAATTTATTATGGATTTTATTAATAGCCTTTGGATAAACTGCTGTGACAACTGAAATGAAACCTCTTTGCCAGTTATTTTGGAGGGTATTAAAAAGGTCAAATTTTGCTTCCAAGAGAACACAAAATCAGAACTTTGTAGAGTACCACGCAAAGTACTAAAGGAAAGCATTGTTTGGCAGCTTTCGTTTGAACGGTTGCATCTAGCTGAGACTCAAAACTTACAATCCCCTTTTACAGCACAATTGACAGTGCTACAGGTCTAAAAAGTACTGCTTGAAGTAACCTCATGGTGCCAGTCAACTCAAAGTTTAGTTTAACGCATGCTCCAACAGTCTTCACTGGTTAGTTTCACTTTGCTGCAAGTTGTGATTGGTTCATTTCATTGCGTGCACTCTAATTTGCTGTGACTAACTGGAACTTCAATCTTCGAAAGAACACTGTTATTGCAGAGTGATGACAAGGCCATTTTGATGCATTTACAGTTTTAAATCCCCCGACTGCCTGCAAATCTGTTAGATTACATTCGTCACATGGCCTTCAGAGTATGACAAACTCTCAATATTTCATCCTCATCTGATACAACTTCTGTTGCAATTTCATCATCCCCATTTCCCTCATCCTCTTCACACATTATATCGGCCACAGAAGTAAACCAGATTTGATCTAAATTTGAGTTAAAAATAATTGCAATTAGCGCACAATCATTTATGACTTCCTCTAATAGCCATGACAGTAGATGAATATGAATTCCAATAGTTGTCTTGAGGATGTGTTGGCTACAATAGTACACACGCTCTGATTGGTTGTTTTCTTGTAATAAATAGGCATTATTTTCTTGTAATGACCGGGCATTACTAGCTAGGTGTCCAACGCATATACAATCTTATGGACATCCATGTTATGGTCAACTGACATCTGTCAAAAAGGGTATCCACTGACGAGTGTCACCTGATGGTATTGTGGGCTAAAGTGTGCAACTCACTGAGGTGATGTTGTTTTTTTAAGTAATCCACTGACCAGTTGTTGGTTTTAATCTATTGCAGGCTCAGGTCCATAATGAAAAGGCCAAATAATAAATAACTTATTAACCTCGTTCGTTTGGTCATTACATAGCCTGCGTAGCATGGCGGTTTTGGTTGGGCGCGCTAAGTAATAAAGGCGGGCGAGGGCAGACAAACCGCGAGGAGATTGGGGCGGAAGCAACTTGAAAAACCGCCTGCACGGACGGGGGGCTTTTTTGAGTCGGTCCGCACGCCAGCGTACGGATCGTTCCGATTGGTTCGGAATGTTCGCCTGTCAATCAAATATTTTGGTAATCTCCCATGGGAGAGTTTCGAGGGACTGAACAAATCATCTCCGCAAAACAAAATCAAAATATCAAAAAAGCGTTGACCGGAGCGTCGTCGGTCTTGAATATTTGACGGGAAAACAGGGCAATTGTATTGAAGCTCAAACAGGAAATGGCCATTTACAGTCTTCTTCAAAGGAGAGATGTCATGGAAATTTTGTCAACAAGATTTGGCAAGAGCATGATCTTTACTGTCTTTGCTATGGCCAAAGAAGAAATATCCTCATCGAAAACCTGTATGATCACAATTTCCCCTCTAAAACGTACTATCGACGACCAGATATCTGAAATGTTGTCGCTGTGCTGTAAAGCAATGGACCTTATGACAGAAACAGTAAATTTCAGTGCTTCGAGAAAGTTCACCTCAATTTTCTCCATTACTCGGTGTTAGAGAATAACACACTCCAGCGCAGTACATCGAACGGTGTCCGCGATTGTGGTCGATGAATCGCATACGGTAGAAGAAAGACGCACAGCGTAATTCTCCATATTTTTTTGCTTGGTGTAGCTTAAGCTACAACTCAAATCTGAAGATCGCGCTATACGCAGGGGCACCCAATGGATCTGTTCCTCAAAATATCTGTTCTTCAGGCACATTTTTGCTGGCTGGGAGATGTGGAAGAAATAATAGTCCTTGGAAGGAAAGTGTTGCTGGGAAAAAGATAATTCAGGGTGTCAGAGGGGATTTGAAGTCTAGAATAGCTGCTACGGGTCACTTGTATGGGTTACTTACCACTCAAGATCTGAATTGTGCCCTATGAAACTTCCCAGTAAGTCAGGTTGCAGGTTGTAAGTTTGCTGGCTGGGAACTCTTCCATCAGTCTTGCTGGGAGTGAGGAACAGATAATTTTTTTCCAGCAATCTCCCAAAATGCTTAAAATAGTCTCAGAAAACTTTATTCACGCTTTGTTGTTGTTTTTAGGTCTTTTTCTCAAAATTTCCCGTTGGGTGCCCCTGTATACGTAAAAATACAACATCCTGCAAACAACACTTACAAAGCCGGGCCCAGCGTCCAAACATTCACGGACAAAGCAGTGACAGAAACTACAAACCAAGGCTCCTTGGTTTGTAGTTGTCCAGATCCAGGCATTTAAGTCGGAAAAGACCAAAGAAACTAAAATATTTATCTGCCGTAATAAAAAGCTTTAGGCTTTAAGAGTGGTCAAAGAAATTAGTACTTTACAACTGCATCTGAGATCAACAAATTCTAATTAGCGAAAATAACATTAACCACAGGAAATAATTACTCAATACGGATTAAACAAACCAACTCCATGACCTCTAAATAAATGTAAGACTTAGTGCAGCAAAAATAAGATCTACTCAGTCAAGTTTAGAACGCAGTGTAGTCACCTATGCGCGAGATAGCCACAAAGAAAAAACCCGTGTTTGTTCAAGCAAACTCCAATTCCGGCCAAGGTCACGTTTTACACTATATCACGAGCTTTTGTGTCGTGTTTAGGCTGTCAACACTTTATTTCTGATTGGCTGGGAAAACTGAAACCAAATAAGTTGTCAACAGAATGTCAAAATGAGTTGAAGGGGGCGGCAGTTGAAAAGGCCACGAATCCGGGCAGGCGGTTTTTATTTTTCTCGCGGCTTCGCCGCTCGTTCTCGCGCGCTTCGCACGCGAATTTCGCGGCTACGCCGCTCCTGCGCCCGGATCAACAAAACCGCCATGCTACGCAGGCTAGTCATTACAGGGAAATCTCAGACCTCAGCCTTGATGTACTGACATATGTCAAGACCCTGGTCTGAGATTTCCCTGTAATGACCTCACTCTCCATTAAAAAGGAGAATATAATGCCTAGAATATATTACATCATGTGATTTGTCTATGCAAACAGCATGCTAATGACAGTGTTTGAAATTACATCTTATTGGCATCAGGAGATAAAGTTGAAAGAATCTCAGGGCATCACGTTCACTTCTCAGATTTTGAAGTAATACAGTTTAATAAACGAGGAGAAGACTCTAGTTCCTCTTGCATGGCGAACAGCAAGCTGTTTTGGAGCCCCAATGTCCCCTGGCCAGAAAACAAGCTCTCCCTTTGGAAACCACATAAGTTGAAGACCACACAAGCTGTATCTGTCCAGATGATTGAGGTGGGGATAGCACCTCTTTCTTTTGCACTTTCACTTATACCAATAATGAGTCCCCTTCGCTTCTGACGATTCTCAATATTATTAGAAAGCTTGCTCCAAGCCATAATGTTCCCCCATAAAATAATAATTTACAGAAGAAGAAAAGGGGCTCTGAAAGCAGTTGACTGGACTTTGAGATCAAGAGCAAATAAACTCTGTCATGCAACATTAAAGGCAAATTATTT
Organism: Porites evermanni; assembly: GCA_942486025.1. Taxonomy (NCBI): domain Eukaryota; kingdom Metazoa; phylum Cnidaria; class Anthozoa; order Scleractinia; family Poritidae; genus Porites; species Porites evermanni. Next base: position 255,403 of record CALNXI010000302.1, read on the forward strand.
AGTGATGAGCCATGTAAAAAAAAAAAAAAATGCCTTTAAGCTTTGCCAGAAAATAATTTGTCATACACCTTTTCTAAAAGGTTGCTTATTAATATATTACAATAATTGTCATACACTAAAATGCCAATAATCTTGATACAGAAAATCCGATCAGAGTAAAACTAGTTTGCAGGCCCAACACAAAGAGAAACTATCAAATGTTTTCACAACAATGAAGTACCTTGCTATGATCAATGCTTAAAGGTAAACCTGCTTCAAAAACAAACTTCTCTGACTTTTATTGCTGAAGAACGATTTCAGCTCATTTATTGCTGATGGGAAATGTTTTGAATATGAGTAAGATGTAGATGTTGGGGAATGATATGGAACTGCACAACTGCATCCTGTCCAAGTCATGTGTGATTATAATAATGGCTATGACTAAGAACTTCCGGTATTTTTCTTTGAAATGTCCTATGATGAACTCACACATGTAAAAAATGTATAAACTTACTGACAGCTGCTGACAGTCTGGTGTGTCTTCTGGCTAGACTTTTACACAGATTATCTCTGGCTATTGTGTTGAGTCTGTAACAAAGAAAAACAAACAAATAAATCTTCAGGGTTTCATAAAGGACCACTAAGAAGGTGACCTCGAGCCAATTGAAGTGGGAGTGACTTCCCACTGAGCTCTGTAATTATCATGATAATCATTCTCAGCATAGGCCTGATTCAGCTGGCTAGGGCAAATTAAGACCAAGGTACTTACCAGTCAAAGCCTTTAGTGAACACTGCTGCTTACTGAAGGGGTTGCGTCAAAATAGCCCCCTCCCTACCCCACTAGTTTTTCCCCCCAGGCCTGAACCACCCACCCATTGTTAAGGCAGTCCCTGGGCTATCCAGCTGTACCCACCAAGATGGCACGCCCCCTACTTTTTTGGACACCGGGCTGGCCTGGAGCCAGGCTGTGCCTGACGCCAGACGAAAACCTAGTGGCCACATTTTAACAAAATCAGACAGATATACACCTCATGAAACCACCAGTTTATTATACTACTGACATAAAATACAAATATATCATTAGAACTTGTTGATTATTTCCCTTTTCTCCCTCTATGGAAAAAGTAGCCCCAGCTGATATTTTGAGCTATACAGAAAATGAGAGAAGCGACTCAAGATACAAAGCAACTGCAATGGAAGCATACTTACAATCCACAGTCTCTAAGAATAGATCTTCCTACAGAAGAGGATATACTTCTCGCTACAAAGTGAAAGAAATAACTTTAGATTATGTAATAATTTGTGTCTAATTGTTGGCTGCAAAACGGTCCACAACTTGCAATAAGCCACATACCTTTTGGTATACTGTTCGCAGACAAAGCAGCTTTCTGTGAAAAAATATCTTAGCGTTAGGGGAATTGTATCAGAAATGCTAACATCATTGATCAAGCCAACTTACCGACATCTGAACCGAAGCTCTCGCAAATGTTCGAACACAACGTGCAGCAGCCGCCATCTTAATAAATTCCCATCAACCTTTTGGCGAGTAACTAACCTCGTTTCCATGTTACTTCATGAACATGCGAGTTTGTGTTCAGCGGTTATTTCAAAATGGCGGCTACAGCTGCACGTTGCATTCGTTCTCTGTCCCGTTCTTCAACTGTGGTGAGCTCTGAGACCATGTCTTTTGTGGTGTTTTCAGTTTTAAGATTTAGTTAAATCATTTGATTACTTGTTGCAGTTGTCTTCAAGCATCACGAGGCATACTTCACAAAGTAAGTTTTCCTGCAGTGGAGTGATTGTATTTTGTGAACATTGTATGATGAGCCGTTATATCCTTTAATTAACCGGATTATAAATCAGGTTGTTTTAATCTAGTTATTAGACTTTCTATCAACTGACCTAAAGCTTCTTCTTCTCACTAAGCTAAGTAGCCCTGCAGTTTGTAGTATTTCTGTGGTTGTTCCCAACCTATATCGACGGTAGTTGAGAGAATTTACCTTTTCATCGCTGATCAGTACACTGTAGTGTCACTGATGACCTCCATTCTCCTTTTGTCACTCAGTGTAGTTCAAGTGATATTGTCGACAAGTGAATTGTCAGCAAATCGTCTGTGATTATTTTTGGTTAAGAGAGTCAATAGTAAGAAAAGCACAAATTAATGATGTAACACAGCATCATTAGGGGTGTGAAAATTAATGGGCTAATATTAACAGAAAAAAATGCACTTTATTTGAGTGTCAATACACTTAGCCCAAAAGTATTGACAAGGGACACTATTTTTTATCTCGAACTGGAAACGGGACTGCCATTTTTAGGTCTAGCTACTTGTAATGCAAAGGGAGTACATTCATTTCTCATTTATTTAACCCTTGGACGTACACGCAAATTCATACCCCCACCGTAGTACAAAGGGGGTTGGAGGGGGGGGGGGGTGGATGGAACCGCTCCCCAGAGTTTTTACTATTTTGCAGTATTTCAAAACGATTTTGCCTTCAGTGGAAAGCCTTTGATCTTCTTAACATGATGAGGTATATAATTTTACGGTTGGTGGCGGTGCTGGAGGCCTTTAGGATAACAATGGTCACCATCTTGGCTGCCATCTTGGATTTTACCAAGAATTAGAAATCAGGTTAAAACGGCGAGAAATGCTGATTTTTTTGTGCTTGACATTAAAAATAACACATAAATAAGCAATCTGCATGATTTTAGCCACAAGATTTACTTTTATTGTTGAAAGAAGTTGAAAAAACATGTATTTTCACTCAAGAATGCGTTGACCACCTGCTACTTATGACGCCATATCTGCTAACCATAGAAACTGACTATCACTGAACTTGTCTCAAAATGTGTGCATGCAATAAAAAAACAGCTACTGAAAATGTCTGGTGCTGATGTTTTATTGTCTAGGAAAAACTCAGGAAAACCTCGGAGACGCCTTGTACGTCCAAGGGTTAAGACCCTTTGTATTGGTCTCACTGTCTGGCGCGGGAAATCAAACCCGTGATCTTCCGCTCTGTAGTCAAGCAGTATACTAACTGAGCTAATCCTTCCGTGGTTAAAGAATCTTAGATTCTCGCGAAGCAAAAATAATAATAATCCATTTTTGTTATTATTAATTTGTTTAAAATAATATCTGGCACGAAATTTTTGCAGGTTCTAATTTTTGCAATTTTTGCGGTTTTTCCAGCGATCCGCAAAAATAAGTTCCTGCAAACATTTTTCAGAGTAAATATTCTCTAAATTAATAATGGAATTTAATAATAATGGAATTTATATAGCGCTTATACATCGCTGTTCTAAGCGCTTAAATTATATTTAATTATACTTGCTTTACAAAAATACAGCACCAAGAAATCATGTCTGTTCAATCACAACTTGTCTCTTTCATTCAGAAACAACGAAATACTGGTTAATTGCTTGAAAATATGTCTTTCTATTGCACATACTCAATAAAAAAGAAAACATTATCAATGCTGGGTGCTGGGTACTTTATGAAAATCACAAAAATCAATTCCCAGCAAGAAAAACCAATCTGTCCTAATCACAAAAATTAGTTCCAGCAAAACACAAAAAATTGCCAATCCACAAAAAATAAACTCCCACAATAATTTCATGCCACATGGTATGCTCTTTATTTTACTCAACAGGATCTATGTTAGCCTCTTCATCGCCACTGCTGAAATCATTTGTTAGTACTGAAAGTGGATTGTAAGTAATGTTATTATAATAAAACTGCCTGTGAAATTATTTATTTAAATTTCTTTATTCTTACCAAGATTACCCTCATGGTCATCATTATGTCCTTGAAATCCACCGAAAATAATCAATATGAGAACCAGTTATGATACGTTTGTGAATGATTTTTTTCACTCGCAAAGCCTCAATCTAATCTGTTTCTAGTATACTGCATTTTTCAATAAAAAAAATCACAAACCAGTTGAGCTTTACAAGTCCATTGTTGTTACATAATGACTGTTTTATTTTATTTTTCTGTTTCCTTATACATTTTTGTAGATTAAAAGGATCAAGAAATGTTGCAATTTCATCCAGGTTAAATATCAGCAAAAGATTTGCACCATCTTTCTTTGTCTGTAAGTTTGTGCCTTTTATTTAAATAGCGTAATATTGTAAAATTCCGAAAATAAGCCCCTCCTAGTATAAGCCCCTCCAAATATAAGGCCCACAAACTCGTAACGCAAAAACCCTCCGTTACATCGCCCCACCAAATATAAGCCCCCTGGTGGGTTTGTACTTGGAAATTGCCCTCAAATACAAAGTAAAACAAAGCAAAAACAGTAAATTTCCTTCCAACTATAAGGCTAGCTCAATCGATTTTGAAACACAAATTTCCCTCGGTAGATAAGCCCCTCCAAAAATAAACTCCTCGAAGAGGGCCTTTGAAAAATATAAGTCCCGGGGCTTATATTCAGAATTTTACGGTATTTAATGAATAATATTGTAACCAAGCCTGCAACAATAGACAGTCATTAGACAACTTTCCAAGCCTGGTCATCCTTTATCACTCATGTCTGATGAAATATCAACCTTGATCACTAGACATTATGTTTGGCTTTTAAAACAGAAATAATTATTATTACAGCTTATCATTTTGAACATGAGACTTAAATCTGTGTCAGGTAATAAAAACCAGACCAGATGTATCGAAAAATTAACATAAGGATAATATGTTTGACCACATTTTTGGTTTGTTAAACGAAAGTAATGACAAAGTCAGGCATCTGTCTTTATGAAAGCAATGATTGTTCTCTGCAGCCCTGTTTAACTATTACTTTTTGGCTCAATTTTTTAGTGATTTATAAAGGTTCAGGTGATAATGTTACAGGACAAATTTGATTTTAGGCTAATTTTGATTTAACCTTGGTTGATTCACAATTTCCCTTTTCTCCTAGTCCTAGGAGATGAAGAAAATTGAGAATCAACCAATCAATCAATTATTGAGAATCAAACTAGGTTAATATTTTTTTTTACCTGAAACCATTTTAACTTGTAACTCCAATTTTTGTATTACATAAGCAAAGTAAATATGTGTACTGCAGTAGCTAAGTTCATGTGGATTATTTGGGCTTCTTATTACAAAGCACTAGTCACAATGTGACACATCAGTAATCCTTTTCTAAAATTAAAAAAAAGTACTTATCCTTTTTATTGAACTCCGTTGTACTTACTCTTATTTACTTTCACAAATTTTTAGGATAATAGGGTGTACTGTTTTGCAGTAATAAATATTGCAAATATTGCTATAATTTATTGCAAACAGGCTACTTGCCTTACACCTGCTGAATACCAGGGAAAAGAGGCCATCTCTGCTAGCAGGGAATGCACAGACCTGAATGCTGGCAATAATCTTTGCATATAATTTATTATCTTCAATCAGATTTCAAGTTTTCTACGTTATTGAATAGTTTTTCATTTTTGTATTTCATCGTGTGACTATATGAAATTAGCAATACACGGAACTAAGAATAAGGCTGTCAAGGTGTTACAGTAAGAACTAAGTTCTATCGTTGTGTCAGAAGATTTTCCTTTAAATTATTGTTCTGTCTACAGGTAATGTAGCCCAGGCCTGTCCTCTGTCGATTGACGTGGGCTGTGAAGTGAGTGATGCTTTAGATGATAACCTTGGAGATGATGATGGCGATACTTGGTCTCAGAGTGATGATGAACCCTATCAAGGCGACACCTAACACAGACTCACTGAAGACAAAAAACTTTGGATAAATTGATTTTAATGCAGTCAGCAAGACAATAGAGCATTGTTTTATTCTATAGACTTGTAACTTTTGTCGGTTATGTGAATATCAAGTGGTCGTGGCTGTTTGTTAAGTTTTTCAAACCCAGAGTAGCTGATTCAGGGAACTGCTACTGCGTGGGTTAGGTGATGCTGTCAATGAAGGCTTAGTGCCTTGCTTTAAGTCAAGAATTTTTTTTTACTACCTCGCTCTTTGCCATCCTTCAAATACTTTCTCTGGACTTTTTATGTAAGAAAACAATTTTTATTACCACCAGTACAAACTGTGTAAATTTTTGAAATACATATTTTGTTGATCCTCAGACCATGCCTTTTAGTGTGAAAAGATATTAGGGCATATTGAGCGGGTAAGTCACACGGTACAAAAACACCATGCTTGGAATGCAAGAAACAATTTGGGACAAGTCAAAGAAAGCTTTATATACCATTCAAAATGGTATTTTCCTTTGTTTCTTTTGTCCCAGAACATTTCTTGCATGATTTCGGCCAGCATAGCTTTTTTACACCACATGACTGACGATCGAGCTGCAAGGGCCTAATTCCAAACCCTGGTTCCAGAGGGAGCACATGACATTTCTTTTCATTTTTACCTTAACATGCGTGTCTTTCAGACCTAAACATTTTTAAGTCTATGCCCAGTTTGGATCAAAAGGGCAGAAAACCATATCCTTTGGTACCAACACACGTGTGTGGCTAGGTAGCGTATTTTAGGGCTTACCCTCCCCCACCTCTGCCTTGCCCTCCCAAGCCTTTTACCAGAGTCTCTTCATGGGTTGAGTTTTAGCACTGCAGACGATATAGCATCATCTGTCACGATTTACAACAAAGGCTTGCTAACTTTTAGCGTATTGTCAATAAATCTCTAAGTAAAATCTGTGATAAACTGTTCCGCTTAAACAGAGTACCCACTAGGTAAGCCTCGTCATGGGGGTGGACGAGCAAAATTGTTAAGAGACTGGGACTTCGTACATTTCAAAGATGGCGGGCGAAGACGACTGCTTCGATGAAGATCTTCTTTTCAAAGAATTTGAGGTAGAAAAGGCGAAAAAGACCGTCATAGGAGAAAATGAGGGCTGCAATGAGAAAAGGTCATCGAAATCTTTAAAAAAAGAGAATGTACGCCTAAAGAAAGCTCTGAAAACTTTGATCAGTATGTTGAGGGTCGCTCATGCTCCAACAACGGGAAGCGAAAGTTCAACGCCGGAAGCATGTTTACCTCTGTTTCAGGCAGTCTTTTTTGATAACAGGGCATCTATAAGAAACAGAGAAAAAGTCGAGGAGTTTGTGCAATCTCTACAGCAACGCAACTCCGAGAATGGCGACGAGAGAGAATCGTTTGGTAGCGAGAATTTTCCGCCATCTATCTTTGAACTCAATTATGAACTGGAGAAGCTTACCAGCCAAGGTGATGGTTGCAGTACGTCGATGGCTGTTATAAGTTCTCTTCAGTACTACGATCAATACTGCATAGACTGTTGTGGGCTTCCTCTGATTGACTATAATCCCAACATTAGTGACGGATGGAATATTCCAAAATATGAACAGGTTTATTTCAGTGTTTTGCCCCATGATGAAGAGACGCCGAGGGTAAAGATAAAACAAAGTAGGGCTTGTTTTAACTGTGGCAACTTTGGCCACAATGTTCAAGACTGCCCTGAACCCCGAGATTTTGCCAGAATTAGTGCAAATAAGAGAGAGTTTGTCAATAAATTTGTCTCCCCTATAACTGGTAACTTAAAATCCGCAAAAAGGAGGTACCATGGTGATGAATCAGTTGAAAAGCGCTTTGAAGAGTTTAAACCAGGAACAATAAGTGACAACCTTAAAGAAGCCCTTGGACTTGGTCAAGAAGACCTTCCTTTGTACATTTATAGAATGCGATATCGTGGTTATCCCCCGGGGTATTTACCAAAGGCAGCAAGACCAAGCTTACTTCTTTATGATGGGGATGGTAACATTGATGATTACGTTGTTGAAGAAGATGATGTTCACATTTCTCTTATTGAGTATCCTGGATTCAATGTTCCTCTTCCAGAAGGTGAAATATTTACCGTTGTAGCATTTTTAGAAAGCTTGTTCAGCTTATGAAAGTCATTCAATTCAGGTATATCGGAGGATTTGACAATATTTTACAAGGAGAAAATTGAGTTTGAGGCTACCAGGCTCACACAAACCTTAGTTAAATTCAAAATAAATTTTTTACTCTTTCATCACCAGTGGACCCTTGTGAAGCTAAAGCAAAAAATTTTCTGAACACAGATGACCTCTTAAGCAGCTATATATCGGGGATTGAAATCCCCAATATTTATGTAAGACAAACTCTTCTGGTTTCTGCATGTTTGCTTTTTTTAATAGGGAGAAAATAGCAAACTTTGATTTTAATTCTCATAACCTGTTTGTTTGATCATCTTCGGTTACTACTGGGAGAAACTTGATTATGATCACTATTGAGAGGGTTTAGCAGCGTCTGGTAGCACCTTACAACTTTACCTTTTCCCTTCAAGACTAGAAACATCAAAGTTTTTGAACAGAACATATATGCTGGCAACCCTAGTTTTTGCAGATTTAGAGAGTTGGGCTCTGTGCAATTTTTCTGACTTAGAGCTCAGCCTTGCTACGCACACTTTTTTTCTATTAGGTGTAAGAGACAACTCAGCTAAGATGGGATTTCCACCGATGCAGATGCATCAGCATATTGACAACTTAGCAGCTATGTTTAGACACACAAGAGGACTTGCAAACAGGGGAACATTGAATCAAACCAAGAAAAGAAAAAGACCAGAGCTGGACCGAGAAGAAGAGGATATGGAAGTTGAGGAAGATGGTAAAAAGAATTATTACTAATAACCAATGTGTTTCATTTGAAATAGACAGTGTTGGACCCCCATATGAGGAAATGCCAAAGCACTGAAAAAGTAATAATAGCAAACAATAATGAATAATGGAATGATTCATTATACCAGGGTTATTTCATATTGAGATCCTGTCCCATGCATATTACTATAACTGGAAAGGGGAATAGTTAAACCTGAGTTTTGCTCAGGGTTTCATTCTAGTGGGTCCGATTACTGTAACTGCATCAGGGTTTTCATTTGATTTTGTCTTGAAGATTGTTTTTTCTTTGACATTTTAATTTTCTGTGGAAGAAAACATTCTTGCTTTGTAGTGCATTTAAAGGGTTAGGAATTTCATTATTTCGTTGTTTATCCTCTTACAGGTGGAAAGAATACATCAGTAGAGTTTGGATCTGCAGTTGTTAAGAGAACAAAGTATGATTTCGGTGAAGACAGCACTCAGGAAGACAACCCTGGCTACTCTCCCTCCCACCCTGGTGTTCAGTGTGGATCAGAAGAAGAGGAACTTCTGAAACGTTTCAGAAAGCACAGTGCAAGTGGCACCTCACATCACCCTCCCTCAGGAGGCAGTTTAACAAGCAAATCAAAGATGAAGAGGAAGAATAGCTTAGAAGAAGGTGAGGTGATCTCTGATTGTGAAGGTGAGCTGGATGATGGAGACGAAGAAGAAGATGATTTCCCTGAGACCAGTCTTGGCTGGTGGCTGAAGGAGCCATTAGAGGCTGTGTCCAGTACTCAGCCAAAGCTTTCACCTCCTCCTAAACCCTCGGTACAGCTTCCTCTGGAGGCACTATCAAGATTCTACACCAACAGCACAGTGCTGCAGAAGATGAGCTTTGAGGATAGAGTTATGTGGCTGGATCCCATATATGGTAACATCCAACCGGTGTCTGGGCGATATGACAAGCTGCGTCAACTACTAGGAAAAAGGAGTGTCACCAAGTAGAACTTATAAGTCACCAAATGTGGTGTCATGTTTATTATGCAACAGTTTCAACAACAATATTTCCTCCCACATGTCTCTTAGTGGCCTAACAGTGTTGCTGCATGGCAGAAGTATGTGAAGGGGTATTGCCGCCTTTCTTGTATCATTCTCTTGATGGCTTTCACAGTGCCACACAGCTTTGAATCATTGGTTAGCCTTGCAAATTTTGTAACATAAGAAGTAGGGGAAACAGTATAATGAAGCCTTGTTGACAATTTCACATAGCACAAATAAGTTTAAAGGAAATTTAGGCTTTTCTTAAATTGAAATAATTATTTTTAGCATGCATCCTAGTGTGTGACTATCTTATGTGTCACAAATTTCATTCTTGTACCAGTTCCATACTTTTTTATGTATAGTCATGGACAGAAATTTTTACTGAAAGTTAATTCCTTCATTTGTAATTTATATATGGTAGGGTACATTTTTTATTTTGTACCATTTCTCTTGACACTGTTCAGGCAATGAAAAGAAGGGACTTTTCTAATCTAAAACGAGATGTTTCTCAACATTTTTCTTGCAAAATGTTTTAACTAGGTAGACAATGGGCAGAAGGAAAAAAGTATGCTCCCCTTCCAGTATTAATTTTTCTTTATTCCTCGTTATTGTAGTTTCAGTGCCCGAAGGCTTTTAAAAAACGCTTCAATAGTTGCTACTCATTCATGACATGTTTACAAGCTTAAAATTGGCGGCTATGGACCATAAACACTTTTTCTAGGGCTCGGTATGGACAGTCGTAAATTGTCTAGAGCTACCCTCTCCCCTTGAGAAACGGATTTTCCTGATGGAAGTGGCGGCTAGCCTGTGTACAGACGTTCCAACTCCCGCAGGAAAAATCGGGGCGGCTGTACACAGGCTAGGATGGTCAAAGCCGATACAGTGCGATAGTGTAATTTCTTTGCAGTATGAAACACACGATCTGATTACTGTTCATTTGAATGAGCGCGTAAAGCATTTATGTGTTTATTTATGTAATTTGGCCTCGTCCTCACGTATCCCTTTTTCTTTGAAAACGGAGATTTTTCCTACGTTTTTGCCAACCGTCCACGCCTACCCATGAAAACGGTCACCGAAAATGTATTTTCAAAAAGCTCTCCAGAGAAGAGACTTTTGAAAATTCTGCCTTATCGTTCTCGTGCGAACAGACGAAAACGGAGGTTTCGAATACGGTGACCTCATAAATCATACAGCACCGATTCGAATACGCTACGTGTGAACGCGCGTTTTTTATTTCGAAAACAAAGAAAAAATCTCCGTTTTTAACAATATCCCGATACTTGTGGACGATGCTTTAGATATTGGTGTTTCAGGTGATACATGCGGTTGTAAATAGAACGTTAATGGTGACTAATACAAGTAATTGATTTGAGGGATTGTTACATCATTTGACGTCTTCAGACTAATCTGAAAAACTAATCTGCCAATGGAACATTGGTTTTTTCGAGTTTTTGTAAGCACCAGTAAGCGAACATTGCGAATGTGCATTGTTGAAGAGCGGCTTATAATAGGTAAACTGTAAACTTACCAAAATTTGCAAGTAATTTGTTTAAAGCCAGCGATGATATAGCCAAGCATAAACCTAAAATCGCAAAATTTACCTTACTGGTCCATGTCAAAACTTTAAAACTCGTGGAAGGATCTACTGATTTCAGGAGACGAGATCAGTAATTTCTCAAAAAGTTGCTCGAAAAAACAGAAACTTTTTTGGTCTGATGCTAAAATATTCAAAGAAGATTCTGCGCCAGGGGGGGAGGATTTGGCTCCTTTTTTACCGGAAATTCATAAATTGTCTATTAAAACATTACGAAATATTGAAGAAAGGCCAATTAAAGCACTAAAAGTCGCTCCGAACTCTCAGAATTGGAAGATAACTAGAGAAATTGCTCAGAATGCAAAAAGTTGCTCGAAATGCAAGAAGTTCCCAAAAAGTTGCTGAGCTACTTGAGGAAAGCCCTAGATTACAGTGCCCAGAAAGCTGTGCTCCCGGCGGCGAGGGCAGGGGTGGGGAGGAGAGAACTTTTTCTCCTACCCCCGCCCCCACGAAAGCTTGCACTCCGGCTAGAAAAACTGTTCAGTGTTTTCTGTGTTTGCACTAGTTGCACGAACTCCCACAAATGAGCCTGCTCGCAGGCTACGCCGACAGCGCTATCGCTGTTGCTCCTTGATTTTTAGAAAAACGTAATTTTGCTTTTACAACTTCAAAACCAATTTCCGTTTTATTTTTATCACTACCAGACTAGTTGGCTACCTGGGTTTTTAATAGCAGCCGCCTTCTGTCGGTCTGTCTTGTGTTCCCTTTGTTCCCACGAAAGCACATATGAATGTTTTATTGATCTCAAACACATCTTAGGAGCAACTCATAGGTTTATATTAACGATCAGAAAAAAATAAAAAAAGCCTCGAATTTCGAAGCAAATTGATTGAAAAAACATTTCATCTGGTTAAGGACGTCCACTTTAAATAGAAGCGTACGTTCACATTTTAACAGTAAGCCAGCAGATTGTAATAAGGAAAACCCTTAATACTGACAACACCAAATATTTGCTGTTGGCTTCGCTTCTGCTCATCCAATCAAAAGTCCTCCAGCTACGGTACGAACAATGCCTTAAAAGCTGTAAAATTTGTAGTGAAAGTTTAGATTTGCTGCAGTGTAGACGAGAGAGCAAAAATATCATCATATTTCGGCCTCGTTTAGACCTCGTATTTCGCTTTAGCCTGTTCCAGGCTCCGAGATAGTGGTGAAAAGTCGTTCAGTAATAAGCCCAAGTCGCGCGTGTCTTATTTTCGCTTTGCTCGTTTAATATGTCCCGACTATACCATCTGAGAGCCTGGCACAGGCTAATTTCGCTTGAACTTTTATACCTCACTGCCGCCCCTGAATTTGTTTCGCTTCAAGTGAAGAACGATATACTGAATCGCGCCTTAACTGACCGAGTTCGTCATATTTTTTTTCTTTTTTTTTTTTCTCTTTGCTCACTATAGATTAAAAACTCCGAGTAATAGTAGTAAATTACTTATTAGCCGTGTCAACTAAGTTTAAATCCTACACAAAAAAATATTTCCCTTTCCAAACACCACCACCACCAACCCAAGAAACCGAAATACTCGCGGCAACTCTGAAAATGTACCTGTTTCAGTTCTTCGTTCGATAGAGTTAAGCATTAGCAGCATAAGAGGCTCAGGATAATTGCATCCTCTTCAGCTGTAAGCAATCGCTGCAGTTGTCAATTTTGACGCGCAAAACTGAAAGTTACGACAACTTTGTTTGACAGGTATAAAAGTGTATTGTCAAATATTTCAACTTTTCATCTGCGCGGTTTTTTTTTTTTTGGAAGTTCACGGTAAGGTTGTTTTGTCAACTCGTTCCTTTTATTTTCTCGTTGGAATTATAAATCGAGTTTTAGTGAATCAAAGGCTGTGGCGCACATTTTCCTGTCATTTGATCCTTAGTATAAATGCAAATTTTGAACAGAGACACTGGTGCAAAAGTTTCGTTTTCTAAATTCAGGTTTCTGTTTCTAGAAGGTTATTCTGTTTCAATCTTCCGTTCGTAGTCTTATTAAAGCGGCTCCAACCAGCAAAAATTTAAAACCAAATCTCATGAACAATGGAAAGATTCATTAGATTTAAATTCCTTCCCATTTATTGAAAACTCATCATTTGTCAAATTATCATTGTTTTTTTCCATTCTCGGCAAAAACACAACCGCTTTCTTTTGGATGTAATTTTAATCGATCTCACTTTATTAGCTTGCACAACACTAGGAAATCGTTCATTTAAATAACTTTAATTTACAGAACCGACAGCGCCTGATTATTCTCTTTGACTGGAATTTAACGTGGTTTAAAATCTTTTAATCAATACAAACCGTCAAATATCTGGTGAAATTACTTTAACTATGCATTTTACTAAAAAGATTTCTTTATTTATTGACAACAAAATTGTTTCATAATTTAACGGAAAAAAATGCAAATTTAGCGCCTGAAAGCGTTGATACAATCACATCTAAATTCTTAAACCTTCCGCGTAACATCTAGCCAGATGTCAATAGCCTTTCCCGCGCCAAATTTCGCAGCCAAGAATCAAAGTTTGATCTTTGGTTCTCGGTGAACCAGTTGCTGGCGTAACTAGTAGCCAAGAGCATATGGACGTCTTGTGAATATCCAGCGTAGCCGCGGTAATAATCATAACATCGTTTAACCGCGTTAAAAATGCGATTTCGGTCGACATAGTAGGGCTTGTTCAGTAGATAGCGCATAACGAGGCTGGCGAGTTGGGCGATGCTTGCTGGGGAGTAGCCGTAGTTGTAATCGGGGTCCCAGTCAGGATCAAATTCGCTGTTCTCGTCATACATTCTCATCTCCAACTGGAATTGTAATTCTCTGAGTTCTATTTTCACACGTCGCACATCCCCTTCCGATTCCATCAATGATCTTTTTGTTTTGTTTAAATCCAACTCCAGCACAGCGATCTGCCTTGTAAGCCCATCAATGGTCGGTTCCTCCTTTGTACGTTTCTTGTGTCTAGCAACCAAATCTTTGATTATTTCGCAGTCGGCGTGGTGGTCTGGTAACTCATGTCGCTTGACGCTCTTTCCGCAGGCCCCGCACTCGATCAGGCCAAATTCACACACTTGTAAATGCGCTTTAAGCTTATCTAGTTTTAAAACCATTTTACAACCGTTCTCCTCGTTGTCACAGTGAACGGCAAGTCCCTCTACCACTCCTCGGAGAGCCAAAACCGGAATCACATCGTGATCAGAAACGTCGGATCGACAAGAAGGACATGTCGTGGTGTTAGGTCGATTGAGCCAGATATGCAAGCATTCATCGCAAAATGAATGTCCACAAGGCGTAATGACGGCATTTTCCAAGACCCCCGCGCAAATACTACAAATCAAATTCTGATCCACATGAGTGACAAACCGGTTAAGTCCATACCCCATCCTCGAAAGTCAACTCACTCCAAACTGTTTACCTTCGCTGGTAGAAGCCTGCAAAACTGTGACTAATTTTTCTGGTTGTTGATGCTAGATAAAAACGGTTCGGTTGGTTTATTGCGTGTTCGTCAGCTGAGAAAATATTGTATTGTTAAAATAGTACACGTCACTTTTCATCAACGGACAAAGAGCGCGTTTAATTTGCATATCGTGACACGAGCGCGCGCGTTCATTTAATTTTTCGCGGGAGAATCAATAACTAAAAGAGAGGATAATACGACTGGAATACACGGAGAGAGCTATTCTTTAAATCAAACCTTTCTTTTTCTTGTGAAACTAGCGATTTTAGTGTTTGTTTTCATTCTGTTGTATTTAACAGGTGATTAACATCTTTAGGTTTTGTTTCGATATTTTAGTCATTATAAAACCTGTTGTTTTGTATTTTCGAACCCCCTAAAGAAGTCCTTTTGTGAAAATGATATCAGACCACAATACACTCAAAGCTACAAAGCTGTAGGATATGAAGTCTTTAAATTCTAGATTTAGCAGGCGTTTTATGTCATAAATATTCTACCTGAAGACAAAAGATTATGCGTTTCTCAACACAGGCCATTTTCTTTGCTTCATATAATTTGTTGATTCGACTTTTTCCTTAACCTGTTGAGCTGGTGTGTTTTAAAAACAACCTGTATTTTCACTTTTAACGATCAATCATTCGAATATGCCATTGTAATTCTTAAGCTGCTCTACCGATAAAATAATCAACAATTTAAATTTGTTCCGAAATTTCGGATCGATTTAAGATAAAAAGTTTAAAATGCAATCTTTTGTTCATCTTTTGTTCGTATTTTCTGTAATTTTGATTGACAAATGTGCCCGAAGGCATGACACTTGCTTGACTTGCTTGATTGGATTGAGTTCAATACTTGGCAGCTATCGACAGTCATGATCATTCACAAACTGCTTCTAGGGTTAGCAAATGCGTTTTAACCGGCAACAAAGGGCGCTTTAATTAGGAGAAAACTTAATTCAGACATTCAGTTACGCAAACGAATTTGGTAAATTTATCACAAAATATATCTTACTAAAACCTATATTCATCAAATTTCATAAATTTCCTGAAAAATAAATTTTTCTAACATCGTTGTTCCCAAAATACGGAAACATCGACAAAAATGAAATCTTGGATATATAACAGCCTGTTTGCTTTGTTGTAGAAAGGCGGAAAAGGGGCGAAATAGCAAACGCGGCCGACAAATGTCTCTATCTATATTTTTACATTTGAGACAAAATAACCCTAAAAGTAAACTTTGATCAATTGCACGTTATCTTCCTTTGACAAGCGTAATAATTGAGATATAAAATGGTTACTTACTCAGTCGTACGGATTAATTATATTACTTCCTCGACAAGTGAATTGACTTAGTTTACTCTGAAGTAAAATTTGCTGAATTTCATTACCGCGGCATCCCTCTTGTTATTTAACACTGAACACAAGGTCATCATAACTCGGGAAAGACAAACACGTCGCCAAATAAATCTTAGATAAATTAACATTTTGAAAAGTCAACAAGGCATTATCTTGGATTTTTTTATTTTATTTTAGACCACCTATGTTTTTATCAATACTGGATATGAAAGTGAAGAATGATCATCGCAGTAAATTTTCCATATATACTTCACATCAATACTGGATATGATGGTCACTCTCCAGGGGCACCCAATGGATCTGTTCCTCAAAATATCTGTTCTTCATGCAAATTTTTGCTGGCTGGGAGATGTGGAAGAAATAATAGTCCTTGGAAGGAAAGTGTTGCTAGGAAAAAGATAAGTCAGGGTGTCAGAGGGGATTTGAAGTCTAGCATAGCTGCTACGGGTTACTTGTATGGGTTGCTTACCACTCAAGATCTGAATTGTGCCCTATGAAACTTCCCAGTAAGTCAGGTTGCAGGTTGTAAGGTTGCTGGCTGGGAACTCTTCCATCAGTCTTGCTGGGAGTGAGGAACAGATAATTTTTTTCCAGCAATCTCTCAAAATGCCTTAAATAGTCTCAGAAAACTTTATTCACGCCTTGTTGTTGTTTTTAGGTC
>CALNXI010000302.1:277720-308858 GCA_942486025.1 Porites evermanni
AGACAATACATTGAACCAATCAAAACTCGAAGTAATTACATGTGGCTGACGCAAAGCGCGGGAAAATGCATGCGAGCGCGTCACAATTGGCTTTGGTTTTACTTCTGATTGGATGAAAAGGTGGCGCGAATCTTTTAAGCCAATCGCATCGTGTAGAAAGTGCAAAACCAATTACTTTTCGACACTCAAATGAAAACCGCTCTAAAGCAAGGACAATGTTAGATAGAAAGGAGTAATTCAACAGCACAAAAGGCACGCATTTTGGTGGACACCAGAATTTGTCTTTTTAACTGTTTAAGGTCCAAAAATACCCCAAAACAAGGAAAATTTTGAAAATTTTTGAAAGTGACATCTAAACCTAAGGTCTTGAAAAACTTGAAAAGGTCATGAAAATAGTCATGGAATTTAAAGAGCCCAAAAGAGTAAGAACCCTGACATGTCACGCAAAGGCAGCACTTTCTGGTCAGTTATCATGTCACGCGAAGGCAGCACTTTCTGGTCAGTTATTTAAAGACCCTGAGGGTTGGTCCGGCCGGGGTTTGAACCCGCGATCTCCCACTCAGTAGGCCGGCGATCTCTGAACTGAGCTAACCAGGCGGCGGTACAATCTTTCTTTTTATGAGAAATCGGCTAAAGTTATTCCAATGATCGTTCGTTTTTATATTAAAGAATGAAATTTAACTATATTCAATTCCCTTACATTAAAAGTAAAATATATCGATAGTGCTTTCACATATTTTGCTCAAACTTTATATATTACAATATCAGTTATATCGAGGAAAAAAAAAACGACGAGGAGATAAATTACCAGATCTTCGCCACGGGATTGCATGTATATTCCAGCAAAAAAAAAAAAAAGGATGATGTGAATCATGATCATGATAGACCAATACATGTATCACTTTTATCTAATTTTAACAAATTTTTTTAAAAGTTATATTTTCTAGGATGACCTGCTCTATCGAAGAATTTGGATAGCACAGTATGGCTTAAAATAAATCGTAAATCTGGCATTCTGCAATAAAAACTAATCAGATTGTTAAACACTGGTTCTCTCGTGGTATTTTAATTGATTTAAAGAAAGCGTTAGACCCAACCTTGTTCAGTCTCAGGTTTCTCTCTCTTGCTTCTTGCCTCGAACCCTGAGAACGAGGTTGCATTGGACCCTGTTGCTGAAGACAGTATTCACATAGCAGTAATCAAGGATTCGTAATTGCGTACGAATGCATGTTTACCTGGAATTGCGGTTACAGAACAAAGGCCTATTTATATTCATAAAATTTTGCTTTGCTATATGGAAGGCTGCTAGCCCGCTTTTCGAGATCCCGATCGGCTCGAGAGGGTTTTTTACTCCAAAGATAAAATTCTTATTCAGCCAGTTAGTTTGGAATTGACGTGACCTGAATTTTTGGCATAACTACAGAAAACGGTGCCAATTTTCTAGGTATATATTCGTTCGTGTGTCTGACGAGCCACCGCCTGCACCTTTATCGTTGTTTAAAACTCTAACCTCGGCTGAGCAAACAAACCGCCGAGCCACTAAAACATATACTTTTCTTGTTCTTTAAAACTCTAACCTCGATTGACGAGCCACCGAGCCACTAAAATATATAGTTTCACTTGCTCTTTAGAAATTTTACTTTTATGTTTTTTTTATGTTTGTCTTACACCAGAAACTTATGAGTTTCTGCTTACACTTATATGTCTTAAATCTTTCTCGTTCTATAAACACTCATCTGTCTCATCTTGACTAGCGAGCCACCGAGCCACTTCTGTTCGAGACCTTTATTAGCCCTGCACGTATTCAGAAGTTTCTAATAATATTTTTTTTTCTCTGGAATTGTTTAGTGTGAAGGACCTCCATGGCTTAATTAGGTGCTCAGCCTTTGATATGGAAATCATTTTTCATTCTCATGCAAATAAAACTCATTTTCACAAGAAAGGTTGTGCACCTAGTATAGCCTCATTTTGAAAGTGAGGGGTTTTGGAACTCGGAAGTGGCCTATTGGTTACCAATATGACGTATGTGAAGCTGCCACTTTCCATTTTTAAAGTGAACTGGGCATTTGCATATAACAGATAGGTTAAATTACATTAAAATTGAACCAACGTTTAATTAGAAAATTACTCGTTTAATTTATTAATTTCACGCCACAGAGTACAATGTTTGTAGTGGCCTGAAAATTTTCGCTTTTTATTTCATCAGGTATTATGGCTAGTTTGAATAACAGTATTGGGCTGACTCATGAAAACTTCTTGATTAATTCAAGCTAATGCATACTTAGAAAAATTTTGAACAACTTGTAAAGCGATCAATCAAAAATACAAATTAAAATTGTCCGCCTTTTCTTCAAAAAGCTTCAAAAGCGCCAAAATAAAATTGGTATAAGCTCCTCATTTGCGATTTTGTCGCATTCATTTCTAATTGAGGCAGCCTGGGTATCTACTAAAGCTGGAGCAACTGAAGCCAAATGGCAAAAGACATGCCGTGCTCCACCAATCATGTCGGCAGCAAAGATCGTGTTCATAACATCCTCTATTCCAGCAGCAATTACCACACAACCACCACCAACACGAGCATCCTTTGCCGCACATTCCTAAGCATTGATTGTGACGGTTATACCTCAAGCTTTGGCATCGCCTCTGCCTACTGGGGTCTTCATCAAGGTCATGCAAAGCTCTTAATTCGGAGGGGATCTGTATATTAGCAGTTTTTAAAAGATTGAAACACAGAGCATGAAATGGCTTTAGAATCTCCACTTGAGTAGAGTTGTTGGTCAGTCCTTGGGACACCAGTTCCAGAAGCTGAATTTCGGGGACGTAGTGTAGCTCGCTCACGGCCTCTTGATAATGGATTTTCATAGCTTCACGCTCCGTAGGTGACCCCTCAGTTATTTGCTTTAGATACTCACGGAGATCTTGAGGCATTCTGGGAATGTAGTCTGGAACGTAAATCATGTTCCGACCATGCCTGGCAAGGAAAAGCACAATTGTTTTGTGTAAGATCTAAACATTTAGAAAAATTGAATTCGATTATGTTGAATTTCCCTTGTTAATAGGGATCTTAAGAAGCGAGGACGGCGACGGCAGGGAAAGCGTAGTACTGTAGGAAATTCGCGATTTTTCAATCTTCATCGCGACTAGTTAAACTCGTTTACTTTGTCAAATGTATGAGAACTCTCCTATGGAGCTGAATTAGTAACAGCCTTATCCAAGTTCAGAAAGACAAAATTTCGTCGCTGCTTGTTTACGTCCTCTATAAAACACGACATTAGGCATTTTCAAGTCATAGTCGTGCATTGGCGGCAAATAGATGTATAAAAAAGTGTGATGCACTTACAAAGTTGTTGTTTTGCCTATTAAGGCCATTGCTTTTTGACGTTTCCGTTGCCGTCGCCATCGTCGGATCTTAAGGTCCTTAATATCTTGTTTCAATATTGTAGCCTACTACTATGAACTTCTGGGTACTCTGGGTTCAAGAGGCTTTTTTTTCTTATCTAATTCCTAATAGTTCGGGGCGAAGCGTCTCGGCAGCTTTTCAAACAGTGAGCACGGTTTATTTCATCGAAGGTATTTCGAGAACGGATCTCTGGAGCCAGGGTACGCAATGGGCTCCTAAGCTGACACTATAAGCTATAGTGCTGTTATGATCGCACAACTGAATGGTGAAATCAAAACCGTACCCATACTGTGTGTTGTCTGACTCCTAATAAAGTTTTAAGTTTCCAGTGGCAGCCCTTTTGCAGTAAATTAAAAGCAAACCACTATTGATCTGCACTATAACCACACCTTGGTAAGTCCCCCGGAATCTTTTGAAAGGAGCAAGCTGCGATCAGAACGTTCAACCGATTTTCCCACTTGAGACGCCGAAATTTTAAATAAATTGGGCAAATTAAAATTCAAAACTAAAAAAGCTTTTGTTTTTGCTAAAACAGATTTAAAAGATTCTTTAAATCAGTACCCAAAAGAAAACTATCATTCGGCTGGGCCTTGATATGAATCGGACATACAGTACCCTAAAAACCTTGTAAGCTAGCTGAAAAAAGCGACAAAAAACTTGGAGTCCCCATAACCTTAGCCACTGATCTTATTCGAAGAGTTTAAAGACACTTTTCGCCTAGACGTTTTTGAGAAATCTCGCAGGAAGAAAAAATTCCTCGCCGTAGAAAAATTTCAGATCTCACAAACAGTAAACAAAACATAATCTACCATAATTTTCCATCATCCTTATTCTTTAGATCAAAGGAATGATTTCAAAAGTTGAAAACCTTCGCGGAACTACACGAGCTACTGGTGAGCTGAGTTTTACTGCAAAATGTAGTTTGCATAGTGGCAAATCGAATTAAATTGAAGTGTTAAAAAAACTCACCCGATAAATCCTTGGTCCAAAATCTGGTAGTAGAACATGTCATGGTCAAGTTTCGTGTAAAACACAACCTCCTCTCCGTTTGTCTTGGTAATCTTCATTGCGTCTTTTTCCAGCTCAAAGCAAACGCCGAGTGTCTGATTATGGATGTAGCAGCCTTTGACCTGATCCTCGGAGTAACTATCCAAACGAAGTCCTGTTGGCGTGGAAGCCGAGACCGCGAACATTGAACACAGAACAGCGACAACGGAAAGCAAAGAAATTGATGTTACCGACATGGTTACAGCACTGTTCAAATTGCAACTGAGAAATTCAGCCAATGTTTCTGTTGTTGTCAGTGAATTGCAGCACTCAGGTGAGTTCTTTTTATAACCAGTTCAAGTTGGTTGTACGTGCTGTTACCCCCTTCCGTATAAGACGAAAACGTATTGTTTACACTCTAAAGTCGCCAAGTTTTTTTCCCCTTCAGCAACCAGTACATAACTTACTGCTAATTCAGATGGTCAGGTTACTTCGTCTTCTTCGTACTCGTGATAAAAACAATTCTTAATTGCGGAAAAACTTGATCACTGACAGTTTGTCAAACTATTCGCTTTCATAAAACATCACTTGTCTGACTTGTCACTAATACAGACTTGTAGTCACGTTACTTTCTTGTTATGAAACTGAAAAAGCGACAATTCGACACAACAAATAGTACTTTTCGGATAGTAAGCTGAGCAGGTAGCTTTGGCCATCATACACAGGTTACTTATCGTAAACTTTAACAATTCAACACTGCAGTTAATGTTGAGGCAATCATGATCATCAGTTTTTTTACTGTTCAATCATTTCATATTGAAAAATCACGAGCTGTTAGTATTAACAGGAAGACCGTAAGGCATCTGCGCATGCTTGCTAGATACTTGCTGATACAGTAAAAAGCCGCGAGTAAGAAGCAGCATTTTCCCTAGTTTGTCTAAACAGGTAAAAAACGCAAATATCAGAAATTTAGGCTATTTAGGTTTTTAAGTAGGTCGATTGTTTAAAACATGCATATGGCCTTTGCTGAAAGTAATTTGCTTGAGGATAGCGATAGGACTTACAGGATTGCACAGAGTCTTGAAAGCCAACGCGTAGCACAGTTTAACGGCTCTGTTTAATGCTACAGTTTTTGTCCATTTGAAACAAATAACAAGTATTATCTTGTCCGAGAGAGATTGAATTCTAAAGAATAAAATAAGCACCTCGGGTGCTAAAAAAAGCATTTACAGACTTTAAGCTACTTTATGGTATACATTTTACAAAGTCGACTATATTCAATTTCCCTTTTAAGCAATTCACCCTTAAAGCAAATTTCGTCAAATTACCGCCCCGGTCTTCATGCAGTTTTCGTTTCTAGAGAAGAATTAAATAATAACACAATTGTTCGAATTTTGTCTGGCTTTGTCTGTTCCGCTAACTGAATAATCAATGAATGAGGCTGAGTATCTTATGAAGAATTATGGAGATCGAGGAGGTGTTATCCGTCGAGGCCGTAGGCCGAGGCGGATGACACCATCCGAGATCTCCATAATTCTTCATATGATACGAAAGCCGAATTCAATAATTGTATTATTATTCATTTAAAATAATTCCTAGTTTAAAAACATGGCTAAAACATGCCTTCTCGCATCGATCCATCGATGTTAAGTTCATCTTCGATAGTGCACGTTTAGGTTTGTCCATCTCCGCAGATATTCTCCAAATAGCAGATGCCGCTCTTCGTGTTGTCTTCTTGTTGTTCTTGCCATGTTTTTAGCTATTTTTCGCCTAGTTCTTACTCTTGAAACGAGTGAAATGTCCGCCGTTATTCAAGTTCACAACCAAAACAACTCAACCTCGTCCCCAGGTCTTCTCGGTTAACGGTGCCTTAACCTGCACGAACGCTGCATTTTTGACGTCATTTCCTCGTTAAACACAAAATTCTTCCAAATTTGGTCATCAGAAACTGGTTATGGTGAATTACGCGTGTGCTTTTATCCAATCAGAATCGGGGAAATATTTTGAATGAATAATAATATCCGATAATTTCTAAATGCTATGCCGAATAATTGCCGAATGGCTTTTATCAAAACAAAAACGTAACTTGACCACATGCCTGTATTTATACATTTATTACAAAGAGTGGACATAGAGTGACAGGTTTGGTTGTATAGCTGGAAATTTTTCTCTACAGCACGCGCTCTCATTGGTCAATTCTTCGAGGTCACATGACCTCTCACAATGAAACTGTTTCCCGCCAAAATCTCTGAGCGGGCGTCATCGCAAAATCTATGAATCTATCTATTTCCAGCTATAACAAATTACTTTAAGTCTGGTCCCTCGGGAGATAACCACTCACTCATTAAGTGTTAATTGTTTCATGAAAGGCAATATTTTGACAGACTGTCAGTGTTCAAGTTTTTATCCGCAATTTACAATTGTTTTTATCACGAGTACGAAGAAGACGAAGTAACCTGACCATCCGGAATTAGACGTAAGTTATGTACTGGTTGCTGAAGGGAAGAAAACTTAGCGACTTTAGAGTGTAAACAATACGTTTTCGCCTTATACGTAAGAGGATCATAGCACGTACAGCCAACGTGAACTGTTTATGAAAAGAACTCACCCGAGTGCCACAATTCACTGACAGCAACAGAAACATTGTTGAATATCTTAGTCTTAACAAGATAGAAAAAAAATTAACTCTGGATTGGAACAGAATACTTTCCTGTGTTAGTACGGCAGAAAGGAAAATAAAATTGGTTTGAACTACGCGTTCATTGTTTAGGGCCGCCATGTTGTTTTCATCAAGTCGAAGTGCATCACTTTAATCGCCCAAAAATCAGCAATAATTCATTGATTCGAGATCAAAAATCCAACAAACAAATCGCAAACGGATATAAAAAGGTAGTTCATACCTTTAAACGCGAGGCTGTACAATTTTTTGTGGCAAAAAACCTTGCCGTAAATCACTTACCGCTGGAAGCCCTTCCTGCGGTTCAAACGTGAACTGCAAACTGCAAACGTGACCGCAAGGCCGTGGTTACGTGACATTTTGCGGTTTGCGGTTTGCCGTTTCCCATGAAAAACCTGATGCTAAAGGTCCCTTTTGTTTTTGCTTAAACTGCAGGAAAAAGATTCTTCAAATCAGTACACAAAAGAAAACTATCATTCGGCTGGGGCTTGATATGAATAGGACGTACAATACCTTAAAAACCTTGTAAGCTAGCTGAAAAAAGCGACAAAAAACTTGGGAGTCCCCATAACCTTTGCCACTGATCTTATTCGAAGAGTTTAGACAGTTCTCGCCCAGACGTTTCTGAGAAATCTCGCAGGAAGGAAAAATTCCTCGCCGTAGAAAAATTTAAGGTCTTACAAAGAGGAAACAAAACATAACCTACCATAATTTTCCATCATACTTATTCTTTAGATCAAAGGAATGATTTCAAAAGTTGAAAACCTTCGCGGAACTACACGAGCTACTGGTGAGTTGAGTTTTACTGAAAAATGTAGTTTGTGCAGTGGCAAAAAAGGAATTAAATTTAAGTTTTAAAAAACTGACCCGATAAATCCTTGGTCCAAAATCTGGTAGTAGAGCATGTCATGGTCAAGTTTCGTGTAAAACACACCCTCCTCTCCGTTTGTCTTGGTAATCCTCATTGAGTCATTTTCCAGCTCAAAGCAAACGCCGTGTATCTGATTATGGATGTAGCAGCCTTTGACCTGATCCTCGGAGTAAATATCCAAACGAAGTCCTGTTGGCGTGGAAGTAGAGACCGCGAACATTGAACACAGAACAGCGACAACGGAAAGCAAGGAAATTGATGCTACCGACATGGTTACAGCACTGTTCAAATTGCAACTGAGAAATTCAGCCAATATTTCTGTTGTTGTCAGTGAATTGTAGCACTCGGGTGAGTTCTTTTTATAACCAGTTCAAGTTGGCTGTACGTGCTGTGACCCCCTTCCGTATAAGGCGAAAACGTGTTGTTTATTCTCCAAAGGTGCTCACTTTTTTCTCCCTTCAGCGACCACTACATAACTTACTGCTAATTCAGATGGTCAGGTTACTTCGTCCCCTTCGTACTCATAATAAAAACAATTCTTAATTGCGGAAAAAACTTGATCACTGACAGTTTGTCAAACTATTCGCTTTCATAAACATGACTACAGACTTGTAGTCACGTTACTTTCTTGTTATGAAACTGAAAAAGCGACAATTCGACGTAGCAAATAGAACTTTTCGGATAGTAAGCTGAGCAGGTAGCTTTGGCCATCATACACTGGTTTCTTGTCGTAAACTTAGAAAACTTAAACCCTAGTTTGTCTAAACAGGTAAAAAACGCAAATATCAGAAATTTAGGCTATTTAGGTTTTTAAGTAGGTCGATTGTTTAAAACATGCATATGGCCTTTGCTGAAAGTAATTTGCTTGAGGATAGCGATAGGACTTACAGGCTTGCACAGAGAATTGAAAGCCAACATGTAGCACAATTTAACACTCTGTTTCATGCTACAGTTTTTGTCCATTTAAAACAAATAACAAGTATTATCTTGTCCGAGAGATATTGAATTCTAAAGAATAAAATAAGCACCTCGGGTGCTAAAAAAAGCACTTACAAACTTTAAGCTACTTAATATTTTACAAAGGCGACTATATTCAATTTCCCTTTTAAGTGATCCACCCCTGAAGTAAATTTCGTCCAATTTATCGCTCCGGCCTTCATGCAGTTTTCGTATCTAGAGAAGAATTAAATAATAACACAATTTTTCCAATTTTATCTAGCATTGTCTGTTCCGCTAACTATCCAATAATTTCTAATTGCTATGCCGAATGGCTTTTATCAAAACAAAAACGTAACCTGACTACATGTCTGTATTGATACATTTATGATTACAAAGAGTAACAAGTTTGGTTGTATAGCTGGAATTTTTTCCCTACAGTACGCGCTCTCATTGGTCAATACTTCGAGGTCACATGACCTCTCACAATGAAACTGTTTCCCGCCAAAATCTCTGAGCGGGCGTCATCGCAAAAATCTATGACGTCAGAGGGTAACAGTGCACTGTTGACCGACGGCCGCCGTTTAGACAACATTTACAGCTTCAAAATTTCCAGCCATATAACAAATCACTTGAAGTCTGGTCCCTCGGGAGACAACCTGTTTAGTGTTTCATGAAAGCCAATATTTTGACAGACTGTCAGTGTTTAAGTTTTTATCCGCAATTTACAATTGTTTTTATCACGAGTACGAAGAAGAAGAAGTAACCTGACCATCTGAATTAGCAGTAAGTTATGTACTGGTTGCTGAAGGGAAAGAAAACTTAGCGACTTTAGAGTGTAAACAACACGTTTTCGCCTTATTCGGAAGAGGATCACAGCACGTACGTCCAACGTTAACTGGTTATGAAAAGAACTCACCCGAGTGCCACAATAGACCTTGACACGATTTTCGACGCCATCTTGACGAGTAGGCAAGAGAAATGAGAAAGTGAGAAATTACAATGTTTGTATGAGAATCTAATCAACCTCGTCCCCAGGGCTTTTCCCTTAAAAATGGGTGGGGCCATTTGGGCCCCACCCATTTTTTAAGGGAAAAGCCCTGGGGACGAGGATGAGAATCTAATGTGGAATAATTTCCGTAGAACGGCTGTTCTGAAAAAAAATATGATTTGTAAACTAAAGCTTCACTCCTAAGAATTCTCCTGAAAAAATTTGAGGGCGTTACATGCACTAGAAGACCTAGAACCACTTTTTAAAATTTTCTATACATTTGTCTGTAAGAAAGTCCCGGGAAAATTACAGACAAATGTATGGAAAATCTAAAGCAAGCCTCGGGAGAAATTTAAGGACAGGTACACCCTCAAAATTTTTTAGGACAAGCCTTTGCTTTGTAGCTTTAGATTACAATTGATATTTTTTTTCAGAACAGCCGTTTTACGGAAATTATTCGACATTAGATTCTCATACAAACACCGTAATTTCTCACGTGTTTTCCTACTCTTCAAGATGGCGTTGAAAACCGTGACAAGGTCTATTCACTGACAACAACAGAAACTTTGGTTGAATTTCTTTGTTTCAATTTAAACAGTGCTATAACTATGTCGGTAGCATCAATTTTCTTGCAATTATCGTATGTTGTGGTATTCTCTGTAGTGGTCAATAGGCCTTTTGCATTAGTTGATCACGTGATCAACTTTTGGTAAACACGAAAACAGTTCGTGTATGAAAACGTTTGTTAGCACGAGCTGAAAGAGCATATTAAAATTAGGTAGTCGCGGTACATTTTCAGCCGTATATGAATGTAACCTATTTGTTATACGTATAAGTCCATTTCTTAAGCGTTTCCTTGCGGTTTCGAAGCAAAGAAGGGAACGAGAGTCAAAGACCGCGCGAAAAATGGGGCGATCAAGACCTCCCCCTTCTATCATTTTTTGGCTCTTGTTCCAAACTTTGCACGGCCAAAACCGAAAATACCGTTCCTCGTCGTCCCACGGTCTTTCTTTGCTCCGCAACCACACGGAAACGCTTGCTACGCAGGCTAGATTAATGGGAGGTAATCCGCGAGAACCCACAGTCGAGTTTGTTCAGTCTATCGTTGTTATAATCTCGTACCCAGATCTCCCACGGCCAAAGGAAACTTTTCAGTGTAAAACGGAGTGAGATCTGGGTACGAGATTATCGTTGTTAAAGACTAAACAGTCCGGAATATGTTATATATGTTATATGTTATATGTTATGGAATTTTGATCACTGGGGCGATGTTTTGATTTGTTTGTTGATAAACACAAGCGCGCCTTCTCATTGGTTGAAAAGTGTCGTGTGACCAGTTGGCCCTGTCCTTAAATTTAGGGATATTCCGGACTGCTAAACAATGCCACAGAAAATTCAATGCACGACCAAACTGACTGGCTGAGTTAGAATAAATGCTATTCATACAGGGGTGGAGGGCTTTTGAGGCCCTCCAAACCTTGAGTTACTTTAAAACCGTTTTAGCCTGGTTTTAGCTATGACGACCAAACTTAGTGGCTTTTAAGAAAATTAATTTATCTGGCAACAATTTAAAGACATGACGAAGTGACATCAACATTCATGGTACCATATTGCAGCCGAGGTTTGACTGAAAAATTGTTATACTTTTCTATAGAAAAATGTTTTATTTCTAGACTCTGTCTAGAGTGACCATTTGAATCCATTCTCGGTTTCCGGCACTTAATTTAGCATTATTTATATCAAATGTATAGTATGCCAGACGTAGTTAATCGATAAAAATCGATACCGGAAATCAATCGATTTCATCTATATTAATCGATTTAATCCGCCGATTAATATCGATTGATATCGGAAATCGATAGAAATCGAAGTCCCAGAAAAAATAATTTATCGATTATTATCGATTAACAAAATCGATAGTAGTCGATAACAATCAATAAAAAATCACCTTCGATTTCTATCGGAAAGTCATCGATATTAATCAAGTCACAACTTTTTTCTTCATCGATTTCTATCGCTCGATATCGGAAATCGATATTAATCGATGATTGATATCGATTACTCAACCTCGTTCCCAGGGTCCTGTCCTACAGGAGATAGGAGAGCTTGCTCGCCGGCTAGCCGTTTCAGTAAACTGTGAACTCTAAATCCTTCAAAATCACTCAAAAAACCGCTTTTGAGGCAAAAGGACGACGATATACCAAGGGTAAGGTAATTCAACGTTTATTTGTCATTGATTTAGGCATACTTAGCAACATATCCTTATAGGTCAAGCAAACGGTAAATCCAGTACATTTAATATAAAATAACAATGTGTGGGGGCCCTGTGGTTAAGTCAATTTTGTTGCTGTATTAGATACATTATTTTCTGTTCATTTTCTACATTTCCACCGTCAAGTGTAATAATACTATTAGCTTTTCTCTCTTATTTCCTTGTTTTCTTCCTTCTTCATGAAAGACCAATACAAATAGTTTCAGTCTTTTCAATTAAAGCAAATTGTTTTGTTTAATTTTTAAACCAAGTGTTCCGTGGGGTCTTGACACATTGCGAGCCCGCGAACCATGTAAGTCACAAAAGCCATCAGTAAAAATCGAGTAAACACTGCATATTTACAGATTAGGAGTTGAGCACTCATTATACTGATTACGGTTAAGCTCTCATTGTATTGATTAGGGTTAAGCTTTCAATTTACGGATTAGGGTTAAGCACTCATTTTTAGGGCTAGGGTTAAGCGCTGTTCAGGGTTAAACACTTATTTACAACGGTTAGCTTTCAGTTAATGTACTGTTTTGATTTTTTCTTTGTATTTTTTTTAACAAGTCTTCAATGGACTGAATGGCTCGCTGGCTCGCATTTTATACACACTCTGTTCCGTGTGTGTATTTATCTCATTGCGTGATAATTGAATTACAACAGATTCGTTCAGAGTACTGCACTGTGCACTTGACAGTTTAAACGTTAAACATGAATTACGATCGAAAGAGTAAAGCAATTCTGTATCATGTAGGCATTTCCGGACGATATTTCTTTATTTGCCAGTTTAAAATCGTGTTTTACTTTTTGCCTGAATTAAAGCAAAGGAGTAGTGACGTCACTGGACGGCATTAACGGCCGGTCGATTTGGACGTTACTGAGGGAGTAACGACTAGAAGTAATTCTCTGAAATTCAGACTAAGCGCGCGCAACATAAGCTTAAACAGCGCGAGCGTGGCGCACATTTGACTCAAATAGTTCAACGGACTGTTCAACAGAACAGCTACGATTAGAGTAAGAAATGCGATCGAGAGAGACGCACAATGTAGGTAGCTGGTTATTTTAGTGAAAAATACTACATTAATCCCTGCGTGGTAATGTCGTTTAAACGTTCAGACAAAAGAAGGAATTCGAGCGCGAGAGAACGCCGTCCAGTGGAGCGCCGCCAATTTCCCCCCTTTTCCAATTTCTCTTCTCAATTTCAACAGTTTTATTTCGAACGACTGCCAAGCATGCTTTGCAAATTGCGCGTGGCCTGGTCAAATTTGACTCAGAGGCTGAAGAGCTTGACAGTGCACCGGTAAGCGTAACTTGCAACTATTTTAAAAATTAGGATGAATTTCACAATAATTCCTACGTCTCTACACTTAATTAGCTATCAATAGGTTAGTGCAGTACTATGATAAATATGATAATTTGGTATTAATTGATTCAACAGACGTTACGTCACAAAAGTCAGCTCCGCTCGCTGATCCGCGACTGACTGAAATCCCCATGGATGATGGACAGAAGTAGATCGCTGGCCATTTGTACCAACCTTGTGGCTAAAGTACGAAAAAGTGTCTCCATCCAAGCCATTAATGACCTCCTAGATCAGCGAAACATTTTTACGGACCTGCTTAATAAGCTAGAGGCCGCCACTAATGTTCGAAGAAACACTCTCTTTCTCTGTGGCCTCTGCTTCATACTGTTCTACCTCGCGGTTGGTTATGCTGCAAACCTTCTGTGTTACTTCCTTGGCTTCGTGTTTCCGACGTATGCGTCGGTGAAAGCTATCGAGTCCGGAAATGTTAACGATGATACGAAATGGTTAACCTACTGGGTCGTTTTTAGCACAGTAAATTTCATGGAAATTTTTCTGGAGTGGATTCCGCTGTATTATTTACTGAAGTTTTTCTTGCTTGTTTGGTGTATGTTCCCCGGTCCCTGGAGTGGCACCACTGTCATTTACAACGTTGTTATTTGTCCCTTCGTCATGAGGCACAGAGACAAGTTCGATACCGCTATCTCGGAGGTCGCCAAGCACGTCCGAAAAGCTGCCGAGAAAGCAGCGGAAGATTACGAACCCATCGCCAGCGTGGATCTGTTCTGCGAGGTGACAAAGATCGGAGGAGGTGTGTTAGCTATTACAGAGATGGAGAATAACAATGACGATGTTGACCCAAGCAAAAAGGACGACTGAAGTATGCAAGCAAATCACGAACCCTAAAAGAACCACCTCACCCATAAAACTAGCTCGATAAGCACTCGTTTTTTTTTACAGCTGATTGATAACGTCTTTACGGAATTTGAAACGTGCACCTCCTCCCACAAAAGTTGTTGAAAGCCTCTCACTGTCAAGCCAACTAAATAAATCAAACTAAACCCTTAAAAAAACCTTATTTGTCATCTCTACTTGACACTGGCGAAGTCTGTTAATGGTACTCGATAAAGAGCTGTCAAAATCTATTTCATGTAAAAGACAGTGGAATCCAGATTTTTCAAATCTCCTGGTGAAAAAATTTTGGTTTGAATTATACTAAGGTTCGAAAA
This sequence comes from Porites evermanni, assembly GCA_942486025.1. Classification (NCBI taxonomy): domain Eukaryota; kingdom Metazoa; phylum Cnidaria; class Anthozoa; order Scleractinia; family Poritidae; genus Porites; species Porites evermanni. The sequence goes on from CALNXI010000302.1 coordinate 292,369, forward strand.
AAAGGGCCTGGGAGAGTGAAATCTGTGTTTGACTGGAGGAAGTTAGTATATTGCAGTTTGAAATATCGGGAGCTCGAGAAACAGAGGGTTCGTGAAATCAGTTTGATTCTGCTGCATTTTTTTGGTCGGACGACGTGTACAATGGTGAAGATTGAGTTTGGCCGGTCTTGCTATAATTTGTAACACTGCGGAGTTGTAGCATGCACTTTATTCTTAACCCTTTGAGCCCTAAGAGTGATCAGCATCAAATTTCTCCTTGTAATATCAATACTTTGTAAAACAGAGAGGTCATAAGAAATACGGACATGATCACCCAAGATGAATTTGCTTGATATTTTATCAACTTCTCTGTAGGAAATGAATAGGGGCAACAAATGAGAATTCAAATTTTGATCTTAGGGACTAAAGGGTTAATTGAAGTTCCGGGTAGCTCAATTAAGCAAATTCGTTCGTAGCCAGGGGCATATATAGTTAGGAATTGCCCAGAGGTATGCACAGTTTTCCAAATCAACCTTACACCTCGCTCCGCTCCCAAATCGTCTTCACGCGGATGACTTGACTAAGTTTCCGATTTTATTAGTATGGTGAGGTAATTATCTCTCTCGGTCTTAGGACCTTGTTCCTCAGGCAGAAGTTACGGATTTCGCGTGTGTAGCCTGTGTAACATTCGTTTTCGTGTAGAGAAAGTTGAACGAACTTAAGCGGAAACCCTTACTACGCAGGCTGTATCGTTGTTTTGAACACTTCGATCATTTTGTTTTGCATTTTGCTTTTTATTTATCTCATAAATAAAATAGACCCAACACTGCAAGAATTCCGAATGCACTTGCCATGAATAGTACAACTGATTACCAGAAAAAAACCAGACTGGACTAATTGAACTAGTTCCCCGCGTAGAATGAGTGCAATACAACCCTGTTTTTGTTTTGATTTGTGTGTGTGTGTGTGTGTGTGAGTGTGTTCATTAGCCAACCCTCCTCTCAGTCACTCTAGTGTATTTCTGCTTAGTGTCACTGTCCCCCTCCCTATCGCCCCAGTCCCGAATTGGAAGTATTTTGATTCGGCCAGTAACAAAAACGCCACAATATCCCGTGGATATTTGTTCCACTTTCACTTATTTGAAACAGGGGGGCATTTCTCGAAAGTCCTGGTAATTTTTGGGCCTGAAATCAAATGTTCAAATCAAAAGCTAAAGAATAAAAGGGTGGGTCCTGCCATTTTCAGGGGCGTAGCCAACCACTTTTTCCTTTTAGGCCCGAGTTGTAGAAGTCCTGAACGGTTGGGGTTGGGGTTGGGGTGGGGGGGGGGGGGGTTAAGGACCTACAAAACACCCAGCTAATAAAACACCGTCTTAAACAATAAGTAATAACAAAAGCCAAAATGATGTTAATGAGTGAGTTAAAAATTATGGCAAAACTGGGGGTATAATATTATTCTGTTTTGATATATTTTCGTTCATAATGTATATTATCAACCTACCTTAACCCCCCCCCCCCCCCCCCCCCCCCCCCCCCCCCCCCCCCCCCCCGCCCCCTCACCCCCAGCCCAAAAAAAAAAAAAAGGGGTGGTCCCCCCCCCAAAAAAGGGAGGCCCCCCCCCTTTTTTTTTTTTTTTTTTTTTTAAAATTTTTTTTTTCAGCCAAAAAAAAAAACAGACTTTCTAAAAACACCCCCCCCTTTAAAAAAAAAAAAAAGAAGAAAAGGATAGGGGGGGCGGGCGCGCGTTGGGGGGTGGCACGGCTAGGCGTTTTTTGGGGGGGGGGGGGTGGGGGGGGGGGGGGGGGGGGGGGGGGGGGGGGGGGGGGGGGGGGGGGGGGGGGGTTAAGGACATACATAGCACCAAGCTAAGTAAACACTGTCTTAGACAATTAGTAATAGCAAGAGCCATAATGACTTGAATGAGTGGAGTAAAATTTATGGAGTAATCGGGTGAGTAATTTAATTCAGTTTTGGAATATTATGTTTATTAAGGTATATTACATCTGCTTACAGCTTCCAGAGAAAGAACATCGTAAACTTTAGCATCCTTTTCTCCAAGGCTTTCTAATAGTGTTTAACAGGTTTTCAAAGTGTACTGAAAAACTACATCTGCTGGTACGTAGGAACATCTGACTGTGATAGGCCCTTTTAATTCTTTATAGAGAACTCCATTAACACTCATGTATATCTCTCAAGGTCAGTGGTGAAGATGTGAGCACTAGAGCTACAGATGTAGGGATCAGCCGTTTTCTCGGTATCGTAGATCGTACGTATGTTTCACCCTTCTCATAGTGTAAAATTATGTCTCTGACGGAATCGCAGTGGACACTGACATGGCAAGGAGAAAATGAGCACAGTACGGTTGGCGACTTTCTCAGTTGTGAGGTCCTCAACTGTTTCGCTCAGTGTATCTTCTAAACTGCGAAGAAGGCGAAGCAGCCGTTTCTGTTTAAATTGATTGTCAAACACGACTCTACTACTGACTCTGAAAATAGTTATGGTGTTAAAATGGGAGGGGGGGGGTGGGGGACTGCAGAGCGAGACTAGTTTTTGGATCAATTTTCAAGTAAAGTTAAGTAAAGAAAAGAACCATTTAGATGGATTGGTTTTTTGGAAGTCGCGTTTTAACTTCGATCAATTCAGAATTCACATAGTTAACTAGGGCATGAAACTATAATTTTTTTTTGTAAAAGTCACTACTTGACTTGGCTACTTCAGTTGAACCTTTGCACAACGGCAACTTTGGTGACAGAATAAAGTGGCCGTTGTGGGGAGGTAGGGGTATAATGACACCTAGTTTATATATTTTTTTTGGTGGGGGGAGTGCAACATGTTTATAGGGCCAAGTTCATGCTTACTGTAGCCTACAATGGCAATCCAGTCACAACTGATATAAGTATAGATGAAAAACGCAATCAGTACTTAAGTGTAATTGGTTTTGAATCAAAATGTTAACAAGACAAAACGAGCAAGGTTCGCAACATTCGCTATAAGTATAAGGAAGGAAGGTGAATTTCTCTTGCGCGCTTCTATTCGCCAAAATTAATTAGCGTCAACTACTCCTCCTCTAAAAACAAATGAGCAAAATGAAAACGTTCTTTAACTGACTCTCAGTCTAAGTATGTTCTAAAAAAGGTTCTTACAAAAAAGTACTGTTTTAACGGCACCCGTGTGCCTTAGTTTTTGCTTCGTAGTATTTTTAGCTATTTTCTTTATTGTAACTGCATTTTACGTCACAATGATTTTCCGCTTAAGCTATCACGTGACCTTAGCTTAAATACCGCTACACATGCGTAGTTTTTTCTAAGACTTACAGAAATTCGACGGGTAACCATCTCAAGAAACGTCTTTATTCCTGTTGAATTCAGAGCCTGATGGAGCGTTCGCCCCAACACGTCGTACAACGGGATCACTGTAAGAGTTGGAACAATAAACCCTAGCCTTGTGTAATCTGTGAGTCTTTTAGTTTTCTTAGTTTCACGGATCTCTCCGCCACCGGATCTGACGCCGCTACAACTTTATTTACATTTAATCTTGAATCAATTGAAAGACTTGCCGTAATTAATCATCGACGAGCCTAGCCTGCGAAAACAGCCTTTTCTCCTCGCTCTTCGCCGCTGAGGAAGTCTCGCTCCTCAGCGCGAAACGTCCCCAGCGGCGAAGAGCAATGAGAAACGGCTGTTTTCGCAGGCTACGACGAGCCATACGGTTCAAATTTCGTAGCCATTCTTGACATTTTGTCAGTCAGCTGGAAAAAACTGTCCGTTGTCGAGAGGTTATTGTGTTGGGGACGCACTTTAGTGCCCGCTGCCGTCGTAGAGAGTTGGCCGTTGTAGAGAGGTTTAAACAAGAGTCAATGTATGGATTTTCTGTCCGCCAGGGCAAAAAAAGAAGCCGTTGCGGAGAGGTGGCCCTTAATGGAGGCTCGACTGTAGAATTTTAAAATGGTGGTCAATTTCATAAAGTTAATCCTTAGCATTAAAAAAAATCTGTACAAGGAACTATTTTTTTTCTTTTTTGGAAGAGGGTCTGGATGGTGTTAACTGACAATTGACAAATGGCCAAAATTTTAACTGACAGCTGACAAATAGCCTAAAATTTAACTGACAACTGACGATCTCACGATCTACATCCCAATATTATACCTGCCAACTTTTTCTGAGTCAAATGCGTGAGATTTTCACCTTGTCATGACCGGGATTTCTGGAAACGTCCCGGCCACTTCCGAAGATTTCCGACGACTTTCCGAAGACTTCAGAACGTTGCCGAAAATGTCCGCAGATGTTCCAGAGACGTTTGAGCACTTCCGAAGCTACTTAATTTTTTCGCGTGCTTTGATTTCGTTAGAACACAAAAAAGGACACAAAGTCATCATCTAACGCCTTTTAGGATTGAATTTTCATTATTTATCATGTGTTAAAGAACAATTTGTCCGGATTGTGAGTCAGGCGTGAGAAATTGTTCTTCATGGGTGAGATCAAGGTCTTTTAATAGTCCACAGCTCTCACACATAATGCGTGAGAGTTGGCAGGAATACAATTTTCTGAAGGTATAAATTTTTATTGGCTTAATGGTTGGAAATATTGGACTCTGGCCAGCAATAGCGCTCGAGTGGAGGAGAGTAACACAAGACTTGAGAAATGGAGGGCCACTTTAAATGCTTACAATAGCAAAACTGATATAAATTAAAGCACTATTGCATCAGTTTTCGAATTTAACGTCTAATTTACATTATATGTACCTCAATTACGTATCAAAAATATACAAATAAGTTTCATAGTTAATCATTAATAATCATTTAACTAACAACTGACAAAAACTCAAAATTTAAGTGACAACTGACAAATTGCCAAAATTTTCACTTAAGAAAGTAGTCAAAAATAGGGTACAATACCATGGGGAACGTTGTAATAGAGGGCAATTCATAGCACTGTGGAATACCACGTTTCAAAATCGTATATAATCGACTCTCTAGGACCCACAAACTATTTTATCACACATTACACGAAAAAAACTAAAATTTTTAGTGATATGAGCTGTTCTTTTAGTTTCTGAATAGCGATTTTGCAGTATTTCGTATCCGTGGTGTAGTTAACGTGCAAATCTGTCACCGAACCACCATGGTGCAGCAATGGCTAAAATCATTCTCCCGTTACCAATCTGGGTTTATCCTTTAGAATTGCCTCTTGGTCCCATTGTTTTTATCAGAAAGTGGTTTTGTGACGGGTTTATGGATGATTGAGACCATTGGCCGTAGACCTTACTTGATCCATCTTACTTGGAGTGGTCTCAAAAGTTAATGACCTAAGGCAGGCTTGACCTTCGTTCATGTAATCTACTTTTTATTGCATCAAGGCTTAATGCGAAGTCTGATAGTTTAGTTTCATGGCATCGAGAACCTGGTGCCACAGCTGTTGATGCTTTCAGTATTACCTGGGCTAATTTTAATTGTTACGCTTTTCCTCAGTTTTAGTCAGCTGTCTCGACTTTCGGCCAAAGAAAAAGGTAACCAAAACGTGTACTAAGCCGTCTTCACCATCTCTGTACGGTTTTATTTGCAGTCACTCGCGGGGGCACCCAACGAGAATATAGTTCAAAACCACTTAAACATAGCACTGTTAAACGTATTTTAGTATTTAAACGGTAGATATAGGCACATTTTTATCCCCTAAAAATTTTTCATCTGTTCGAATTTCCTAGCTGAAAGCCTAGTGATCCGAAAATTATAGGGATTAAAACTTACCTTTTCGAAAATTTCAGCGAGAAAAAAGGCTCCCGAAAATTCTAGGTGACCTTTTTAGGGTAAAAATTCGTTAAAAATAGGCAATTATACCATTTTTTTGTTGTTCGAAAATCATAGGAGAGGCAGGCAAGCAAGAAATTTTACAACAAATGTTCCGAAAATTCTAGATCTTAAATCGTCTTCCCAACAGATATTCTTCCGAAAATTGTCGTTGGGTGCCCCTGAGAAAGGCACTGATGTTATAAAGACCCCTTCTACCCACTGCGTTGCCTTATTAACGCCTGTTGGCTCGGATCTCAATGACGGAATAAAAATAAAACAGCGCTGTCACCTACTTAGGCAGCAGAATGAAGTGACATGCCCACAGTAACTTAGTAGATGTCAAGGATGGAGTCTTTTTGCTTCAAAAGAACCTTTTTCAAATAATGAATATCTGATTTTGGGTGCAAACTTGAGTCGATGTAGATTTTCTTGAACAACTTTTCCAATGGCTTATGAAGCCAAAAAAGGACGTCTTACCTTCTCGTTTTATGTGATAAAAAGGTTCACGCACATATTTGTAAATGTTAATCAAAAAATGAAAAATAAAAGGGTGTTGGAATCTTATTATAATCTTTTTTACTACCAGTTATCATCTTCGGCCGGACTTACTCTTCTCCGAAGCCACCCCTCTTCTATGAAGGGTGTATCACCGATGCAATCGATAGTCAGTTCTGTTAAAGCTCTTTAGAATTCTAAACTCCGGTGGTGAACAGGTTTCCAAAACGTTAGTTGTGCTTAATTATTGACTTAAACCTACTCTATCATGTCAAAAAATAGATTTTCTTTCAAAAAAACACTTTTTTTAAAGACATGAACTTTTAATACTAACAAAATGAGGCATGCTATAATTCTTCGGAAAGAAAATGGGTCCTGCTTAAGTCGAATCGGCGTACAATATTGCTTGTAATCAAACTGATAAAATACAATTTAATTTCCCTTTAGTGATGTTAAAAAGATTGTCAACCCTTTATTTTTTACGGCACGATTTTAATTGGGTACCAAGGTCACACATGTACAAGATGATTCTTAACTTAAAAAAGCTGACAAACATTGTTTTATAGAATAATACAAATAATGGTAAAAGAGGGTCAAAAACGAGATTCACCCAATGCAGATTCACCTGATCGGGATTCGGGATCGGCACCTGATCACAGTAGTATCCCTAAAAAAAAAGGTTAAGTTTATATGAAATTACTCTCTGGGGCCCAGATTTCGTGTCTGGTGTCCGTATTAGAGAGAGTCGGTATTATGGAGGTTTTTTTAAAGAAAATATATGAGAATTTCTCCGGACATTGGAAACTGTCCGTAATAGAGAGGAGTCCGTATCAGAGAGGTGTCCGTATCGAGAGGTTTGACTTTATTCTTTTCTACCACTAATTATCATGTGAAAGGTTTAAATCCAAGAGTCATTTCAAAAGTAGGTTGAGTTTCATCGTCCAAGTAAACGTAGTCCTGAATAGAACTGTTGTTGATGACATTGACTAATGTTTCGACAACCTGTGCGGTCATCTTCAGAGTCAAGGTAAGTTGTATCACGTCAGTTGATGGTATTATACTCTGGTTATAGAGCAAAACTCTGGTGGTAAAAAGGTTACTTTCCAAAATGTTAGTTTTCTTAATCATTGACTTCAAAATACTCGGTCATTTGAAAAAAAAAATTCTTTCAAGAGAAAACAGTTTTTAAAGGCATCATTTTTTGACACTTTCAAACTGCAAGATGCTATAATTCGTCGCTAGTACTCTCTAGGGTGGATCCCGCTTTAGTCAAAGCGGCGTACCATGCTGCTTGTCCTCAACCTAACGGAAACACTTTAACAACTGTATGCTGTGCTTGTGATGTTGGACAGAGTGTGGACCCGTTTACCACGGCTTTCAGCGGAATGAACGGATACCTAGGTCACGCATGTAAAAGATAACTGTTAAGATATAGCAACAAATACGAGCTAAAAAATAAAGTTCTAAAGAATAATACAATGAATGCTAACCTGAGAATAGTATGATGAATGGTAAAAGAGGGTCAAAAATGTGACTCTACATACCGCGCCACGAAAAGCCTTTCCCCTTTTCAAAGGAAATTGATCTTTCACAGTTAAGCCTAAAAATTTGCTACATTTGAATGTAAATAAGGTCAATTCTCGTCGAAATATGTTTTTTAGGAAAATCGACAAGATAGCTTTGTAAGCAGCTCGAATGTTTAAATCGTTGTTGTCAAAGGAAGCACAACGTTCAACAGACAGTCACTATTCTTTTCTACCACCTAGTATCATCTTCGGGCCTTATCCTTTTCCGAAGCCGCCCTTCTTGGTGTATAAAGTTTTCATTTAAATTTACTCCAAGCTTACAGAAAGGTAAACATCGGTGGTGATTAGGTGTCAAAATCGTTAGTTTTTCTTTTTATCGGTAGATTTCTTTTCACAGTTTCCAATCCTGTCCACACACCCACGTCACCGTTACATATGCGGATAAAAAGTACACGCATCAAAGCAAGTTCAACTTCTTTTACCTTCTAATAACAAATAAACTAAGATATGGATTGATTTACACAGAATAATTCAATGAATGGTGAAGGAGGATCATAAACGAGGTTCTACTAACCACGTCCATTGAAAAGCCTTTTGCGTTATTAGTAACAAATTTAAATGGGTTATTTTCAAAGATTTCGCTAAGAATTCACCAAACGTATACAAAAGAGAAATGCTTCTCCCAACACGGTTTTTCAGAAAATGGAGGAGTTCAGACGTTTGACTCGTTGAAACGGTTTGAGTAGAATAGAAAAACAGCATTCAACTGAATGTTCTATTTTACCACTATTTATCATCTTTGACCGTTTGTATTCTCCTCCGAACAAACCGTCTTAGTGTATTAAGAATTTTTAATGTTTATTCTCAACCATGCAATCAACAGTCTTTCTGTTAAAGATAACAGAAAGCTAAAAACTGGTGGTGAATAGGTTACTTTCCAAACTGTTAATTTTCTTAATCATTGACTTTAAAATACTCGGTCATGTCGAAAATAGAAATTCTTTCCAGAGAACACCATTTTTAAAGGTATCATTTTTTGATACTTTCAAACTGCGACATGCTATAATTCGTCGCTAGTACTCTGTAGGTTGGATCCCGCTTTATAGTCAAAGCGGCGTACAATATTGCTGTCCTCAACTTAACGGAGACACTTCGATTTCCCTTTATGCTGGGCTATTGATGTTGAAAAGAGTGTGGACCCGTTTACCACTGTTTTCAGCTGATGCCAAGGTCACGCATGCCCAAGATATCTCTTCCGTTATAGCAACAAATAAACTGAAAGCAAAGTTCGAAAGAATAATACAATGAATGGTAAAAACGTAAGAATAGTTTGATGAATGGTAAGAGAAGGTCAAAAAGGTGACTCTACGTACCGCGCACCACGAAAAGCCTTTCCCATTAATTAAAAAGGAGTTTTAAAGGAAGTTGACCTTTTACAGTTTAGCCTAAAAAATTGCTACATTTGAATGCCTGAATAAGGTCAATTCTCGTCGAAATATGTTTTTTAGGAAAATCGACAAGATAGCTTTGTAAGCTCGAAAGTTTGACTAGTTGTTGTCAAAGGAAGCACAACGTTCAACAGACAGTCACTATTCTTTTCTACCACCTAGTACCATCTTCGGGCCTTATTCTTTCCCGAAGCCGGCCTTCTTGGTGTTTAAAGTTTTCATTTAAATTTACTTTACGCTTACAGAAAGGTAAACATCGGTGGTGATTAGGTGTCAAAATCGTTAGTTTTTCTTTTTATCGGTAGATTTCTTGTCACAGTTTCCAATCCTGGAAAGAATGTCCAAAAACCAACGTCACCGTTATATGCGGATAAAAAGTACACGCATCAAAGCAAGTTCAACTTCTTTTACCTTCTAATAACAAATAAACTAAAATATGGATTGATTTACACAGAATAATTGAATGAATGGTGAAGGAGGATCACAAACGAGGTTCTACTTACCACGTCCATTGAAAAGCCTTTTGCGTCATTAGTAACAAATTTAAATGGGTTATTTTCAAAGATTTCGCTAAGAATTCACCAAACGTATACAAAAGAGAAATGCTTCTCCCAACACGGTTTTTCAGAAAATGGAGGAGTTCAGACATTTGACTCGTTGAAACAGTTTGAGTATAATAGAAAAACAGCATTCAACCGACTGTTCTATTTTACCACTTGTTATCATCTTTGGCCGTTCGTATTCTTCTCCGAAGGTAACCGTCTTTGTGTATTAAGAATTTTTAATGTTTATTCTCAACCATGCAATCAACAGTCTTTCTGTTAAAGATAACAGAAAGCTAAAAACTGGTGGTAAATAGGTTACTTTCCAAAACGTTAATTTTCTTAATCATTGACTTTAAAATACTCGGTCATGTCGAAAAAAGAAATTCTTTCCACAGAACACCATTTTTAAAGGCATCATTTTTGATAAGCTTTCAAACTGCGACATGCTATAATTCGTCGCTAGTACTCTCTAGGTTGGATCCCCCGCTTTAGTCAAAGCGACGAACAACATTGCTTGTCCTCCACTTAACGGAGACACTTTGATTTCCCTTTATGCTGTGCTATGGATGTTGGAAAGAGTGTGGACCCGTTTACCACGGTTTTCAGCTCATGCCAAGCCACGCCTTTTCAATGGACGTGGTAAGTAGAACCTCGTTTGTGATCCTCCTTCACCATTCATTGAATTATTCTGTGCAAATCAATCCATATTTTAGTTTATTTGTTAAGAAGTTGAACTTGTCTTGATGCGTGTACGGTTTATCCGCATATAACGTGGACGTGGGAGTGTGGACATTCTTTCCAGGATTGGAAACTATGAAAAGAAATCTACCGATAAAAAGAAAAACTAACGATTTCGACACCTAATCACACCGATGTTTACCTTTCTGTAAGCGTAAAGTAAATTTAAATGAAAACTTCATACACCAAGAAGGGCGGCTTCGGAAAAGAATAAGGCCCGAAGATGACACTCGGTGGTAGAAAAGAATAGTGACTGTCTGTTGAACGTTGTGCTTCCTTTGACAACAACGAGTCAAACGTTCGAGCTGCTTACAACTATCTTGTCGATTTTCCTAAAAAACATATTTCGACGAGAATTGACCTTATTCACATTCAAATGTAGCAATTTTATAGGCTAAACTGTGAAAGATCAATTTTCTAAACTCCTTTTTAATTAATGGGAAAGGCTTTTCGTTGCGCGCGGTACGTACAGTCACCTTTTTGACCCTCTTTTACCATTCATCAAATCATTCCTAAGTTTTCGTCATTAGCAACAAATTTAAATGGGTTACTTTCAAAGATTTCGCTAAGAATTGACCAAACGTATACAAAAGAAAAATGCTTCTTGCAACATGGTTTTTCAGAAGATGGAGGAGTTCAGACATTTGACTCGTTGAAACAGTTTGAGTAAAATAGAAAAACAGCATTCAACCGAATGTTCTATTTTACCACTATTTATCATCTTTGACCGTTCGTATTCTTCTCCGAAGGAAACCGTCTTTGTGTATTAAGAATTTTTAATGTTTATTCTCAACCATGCAATCAACAGTCTTTCTGTTAAAGATAACAGAAAGCTAAAAACTGGTGGTGAATAGGTTACTTTCCAAACTGTTAATTTTCTTAATCATTGACTTTAAAATACTCGGTCATGTCGAAAAAGGAAATTCTTTCCAGAGAACACCATTTTTAAAGGCATCATTTTTTGATAAGCTTTCAAACTGCGACATGCTATAATTCGTCGCTAGTACTCTGTAGGTTAGATCCCGCTTTAGTCAAAGCGGCGTACAATATTGCTTGTCCTTATGCTGTGCTATGGATATTGGAAAGAGTGTGGACCCGTTTAGCACGGTTTTCAGCTCATGCCAAGGCCACGCAAGCACAAGATATCTCTTTTCCGTTAAAGCAACAAATAAGCTGAAAAGTAAAGTTCTAAAGAATAATACAATGAACGGCAAAAATTTAAGAATAATTTGATGAATGGTAAAAGAGGGTCAAAAAGGTGACTATACGTACCGCGCGCAACGAAAAGCCTTTCCCATTAATAAAAGAGGAGTTTAGGAAATTGATCTTTCACAGTTTAGCCGATAGAATTGCTACATTTGAATGTGAATAAGGTCAATTCTCGTCGAAATGTGTTTTTTAGGAAAATCGAGAAGAAAGCTTTGTAAGGAGCTGAAACGTTTGACTCAATGTAGTCAGAGAAAGCACAGCGGTCAAGAGACTATTCTTTTCTACCACCAATAATTATTTTCGGGCCTTATTCTTTTTTAAAGCCACCCTTCTTGGTGTATGAAGGTTTTACTTAAATTTATTTTAAGCATACTGAAAGAAAAACACCGGCGGTTATGAGGCGTCTAAATCGATCTTTCTTTTCATAGTTTCTTGTTTATTATTCTGGAAAGAATGTCGACCCTCTTACGTCACCGTTATGTACTGATAAAAGATACACGCATCAAAGCAAGTTCAAGATTAGTGGACCTTGTAACAACAAATAAACTGAAACATGGATTGCCTTACACAGAATAATTCAATAAATGGTGAAAGAAGATCACAAACGATGTTCTACTAACCACGTCCGTTGAAAAGCCTTTCCCGTTGTTAGTAACAAATTAAATGGGTTATTTTCAAAGATTCTTTAAGAATTCACCAAACGTATAAAAAAGAGAAAAGCTACTCGAGACACGGTTTTTAAGAAACTTTAGAGGATGTCTTTGTAAGGAGCTCAGACGTTTGACTCGTTGAAACAGTTTGACTAGAAAAAGAGCATTTAACTGACTGCATGTTCTAAATTTTTACCACTAGTTGTCATCTTGGACCGGTCGTATTCTTCTCCAAATTGAAGCAAACCTTCTTGGTGTATTAAGGGTTTTTAATATTTTTTTCTCATCCTTGCAATCAAAAGTCTTTCTGTTAAAGATTACAGAAAGCTAAACTCTGTTGGTGAATAGGGTTACTTCCCAAAATGTTACTAAGTTTTCTTAATCATTGACTTCAAAATACTCGGTCGTGTAAAGAAAAAAATTTCTTTTAAGAGAACACCATTTTTTTTTGATACTTTCAAACTGCGACATGCTATAATTCGTCGCTAGTATTCTCTAGGTTGGGTTCACCTTTAGTCAAAGCGGCGTACAATATTGCTTGTCCACAACTTAACGGAGACACTTTGATTTCCCTTTATGCTGTGCTATTGATGTTGGAAAGAGTGTGGACCCTTTTACCACAGTTTTGAGCGGATACCAAGGTCACGCATGTACAAGATAACTCTTACGTTATAGCAACAAATAAGCTAAAAAATAAAGTTCTAAAGAATAAAACAATGAATGGTAAAAGGTTAAGAATAATATGATGAATGGTAAAGGAGGGTCAAAAAGGAGACTCTACTTACCACGCGCAACGAAAAGCCTTTCTGTTAATAAAAAAGGAGTGTAGAAAGTTGGTCTTTCACGGTTTAGCCTAAGAATTTGCTACATTTGAATGTGAATAAGGTCCTTTCTGGTCGAAATATGGTTTTTAGGAAAATCTAGAAGATACCTTAAAAAGGAGCTCAAACGTTTGACTCGTTGTTGTCAGAGGAAGCATAACGGTCAAGAGACTATTGTTTTCTATCACCAATAATCATCTTCGGGCCTTTTTCTTTTCTGAAGTCATCTTTCTTGATGTATGAAGGTTTTATTTAAATTTATTTCAAGCATACGGAAAGAAAAACACCGGTGGTGATTAGGCATCGCGAAATCGTCCTTTTTGCTTTTCATCGGTAGATGTCCTGTTGTAGTTTCTTATTCTGGAAAGAATGTCGACCCTCCCACGTCACCGTTATATACGGCTAAAAATTACACACACCAAAGCAAGTTCGAGAATAGTTGACCTTGTAACAACAAATAAACTGAAACATGGATTGCCTTACACAGAATAATTCAACGAATGGTAAACGAGGATCATAAACGATGTTCTACTAACCATGTCCATGGAAAAGCCTTTCCCGTTACTAGTAACAAATTTAAATGGGTTATTTTGATTAAAAGATTTGCTAAGAATTCATTAAACGTAAAAAAAGAGAAAAGCTACTCGAAATTCGGTTTTTTGAAAAATGGAGAAATGTCTTTGTAAGGAGCTCAGACGTTTGACTCGTTGAAACAGTTTGACTAGAAAAACAGCATTCAGGTGACTGGTCATCTTCGGCTGATCGTCCGACGCGACCCATTAGAGACCTTTAGATTCTAAGACGAGTACGACAACGAGTGCGAGATTTTCACAATACTAAGTAGTGCGCGCGCGTGAACCAGCGTCATTTTGGTGGGAAAACGTGGTAGCCGTCGTCACTCTAGTACGAGTTTTAGCGAGAATGTCGAAGTGGAGGAAACAAGTTATCAAATGTTAGACGTTTTATCATTTTGCGATCGGCAGAGGGTGCAACCTCCTTCATTAAAGGTAACAGTGCCAACTTTTCTGGTGAAAAATGGTAAAATGAAGCTTTCCGGGGAGTCTATAGTTTAAGAATACGCGAAAAAGCTTTCGGGTTAAATCTCGTGCTCGTTGTCGTACTCGTCTTAGAAGCTAAAGGTCTCTATTTTGTTGTTATGAAGGTTTTTTTAAATCTTTTCTTATCCATGCAATCGTTAGTCTTTTTAGTTAAATCTTACTGGAAGCTACAATCCGGTGGTTATTGGTTTCCAAAACGTTAGTTTTCGTAATCATCGACTTTAAAATACTCGGTCATTGCGAAGAAAGAAATTTCCTTTCAAGAGAACACCGTCTATAAAATTCGAGAACTTTTCTGATACTTTCAAACTGCCACATTCTTTTCGATGTTACTGCAGTGGCAGACCCAGTTTAAAATAACATTTTCTGCTCTTCGAGCCTCATTCTGGTCTAAAAATAGACTTTCTTAAAGTCCTTCGCATGGTTTTCTGGTCTGGTCAGGTAGGACCAGGTAGGCTCGCTCGTGCTTCGCGCTCGGCGCTCGTACGATCAAGCTTCGCGGTCACTGTTGCGCTACGCGCTCAAAAGCTCGACTTGTGAGCTAGTCTAGTCTAAAAATAATGGCCCAGGCCCCTCCTCTCGATCCCCCACTGTACTCTCTAGGTTGGCTCATGCGGTATACAATATCACTTGTCGTAAAACTTAACGAAGACTTAAATTTCCTTTTATGCTGTGCTATTGATGTTGGAGAAGGTGTGAACCTTTTTACGTCACGGTTTTGAGTACAAGGTCACGCATGTACAAGATGATTCTTAAGTTATAACAACAAATTAACTAATAATAAAGAATAACAATGAATGGTAAAAGAGGGTCAATAACGAGATTCTAGTCAACACGCGCAATGAAAAGCATTTCCAATAAAAAAAAGGAGTTTAGGAAATGTGTGTTACAAGGTTTACTGAGCCTAAGAACTCGCAACATTTCAATGTGAATAAAATCAATAGTGATTGAAAAAATGGAGAAGAAAGCTTTGTAACGAGCTCTAATGTTTGACTAGTTGTTGTCGAAGAGGAAGCACAACGTTCAACAGACTATTCATTTCTACCACCAATTATCATCCTCGGGCCTTATTCTTTTCTGAAGCCACCCTTCTTGGTGTATGAAGGTTTTACTTAAATTTATTTTTAGCTTACAGAAAACTAAACACCGGTGGTGAAAAGGATCCCACGTCACCGTTATATGGGGATAAAAAGAACATACATGCATCAAAGCAACAAATAAACTGAACTATGAACTTTTAAAGAATAATAATTACAATGAATAGTAAAAGAGAGTCAAAAACGAGATTCTACAAACCACGCACGACGAAAGGCCTTTCCCAATATTATGAGAGAGGTTAATGATAATGATTGTCAATGAAGTTTTATCTAAAAATCCCCTGCTCTTAAAAAACAGATGCTAGTCGAAAAATGGTTGTTTAGAAAATAGAGAAGACGCCTCTGTAGGAGCTTGGACGTGCGAGTAGTTGTTGTCTAAGGAGAAACGACGTTCAAAAGTTTTTTTTTTAATACAAATGAATACACCATTCTTTAAAAAAAAAATCGATTGATATTTATTTTTCTTAATGATCTTCTTTCATTAATCACTTTTCGTCGTCCTGCAACAAGAACAACAACAAATCTGTTATCAACTTCTCTGCTGTATGATATAGTTTAAAAGGAGTTTTAGTGATCGAAGTATTTAAGTACATTGTGGAACCTTGACTTAGCATGCAAAGGGACTGGGTAAATGTGTTAGTTAAGAGGAGGGTTTGCTATATCGAACACCTCTATATAACGAATGCTTGGGAAATGTTTCATTGTTAAGCGGAGATGAGGTTATAAGGTGTGTATGACTGTGTATATAAACACTTGGATAGTTTGCCAGACACAAGTGCACAGATCTTTGATCTCTTTCTCTATCTCTTTGGCATGTTCTAGCCATTTCTTATACTTAATCCCCTGAAGGACATCTGTGAGGAATTATTGATCAAACCTTTTAGTTTCTAAGGCTTAATTTCAGGGAAATAAAATGAACTGTTTGTAAAACTTTAACTTCTAATAATTAAATCTTTTGTAATGGTTTAAAATAAACTATTTAAACGCGCTACAAATTCAACAGGAATACCGCGAACTGAATAAATTGTCTGTTGAACATTTTAAAGGTTCTGCTCAACTTACACAATTTTCCCTTGCTGAACATAAACTGTACCGAGCCGTATCTTGGTCCGCTATATAGAAGCGATATCATTGTTCAAA
>CALNXI010000303.1:0-2500 GCA_942486025.1 Porites evermanni
GAAACCATTGACACCAAGAAACCTATGAAACCATGAAACTATTGACACCACGAAACCTATGAAACTATGAAACTACTGACACCACGAAACCTATGAAACCATGAAGCCATTGACGCCACGAAACCCATGAAACTATGAAACCATTGACACCACGAAACCTATGAAACCATGAAACCATTGACACCACGAAACCTATGAAACCATGAAACTATTGACACCACGAAACCTATGAAACCACGAAACACATGAAACTATGAAACCATTGACACCACGAAACCTATGAAACCATGTATCCATTGACACCACGAAACACATGAAACCATGAAACCATTGACACCAGGAAACCTATGAAACCATGACTCCATGATACTATCATTATGTGACATAGACATTAGCATATACTAATCAGCATAAATTCGTGCACCGTAACACCAAGTTGTAACCTTTGCGGCTCACTTGGTATCTTTGTGTTAAACCCACTCCAACTTAGTAAGGGCTGAAAAACTTCGCCGTCGCGGTTATGTAGATTTTCACCAAACAACTGGTTGGTACACAAACGTGTGCAGTGGTACAGAGCGAGCTTGAGGACTGAAACCAGTCTTCTTCTTTTTTGTCCTTGTAAAAGGTTACGGCAGGCCGCTTGCCACAAGCACCAAACGCCAACATGGGTGGATTTGCATCTGCGATGTTAAGAGACCGTGGTTTTTCTGAATGGGCAGGACAAACTGCAGGTTTCAGTTTTGGTACTTGTTGCTTTCTTTGGTACAGGATAAGTGTAGTGGCATAAGTAGTTTGCTTGCCGTCTAGTGTCTCCTCATTGATACCGTTATTGTCTCCCGCGACGTGAACGAACTCTCCTGGTGAAATGTTAGGTTGAACAACAGCACCCAGATTTTCTGAGCTGGCTATAATGTCTAATGCTAGGCTTGTATCAACTACTTTTATGTCATCATAAGAACAGCAGTGACCGAATCTGTTTAACATCGTTACCAGGAGCTTTGAACCTGTCATTTGGCAAACAGACATCGCCAAACCAATGTGCTCTGGGTCTTCACGCGACCATGAGTTGCTGGATATATCAGATCTTGTGCAATTGCTAAAATGTGTCGCTCATCTGCGGCATTGGAAGCAGTCGGTGCAGATATATCAACTTTATTTGGATTCGAGATCACTAAGCACAAAAATTTGTAAAGATCCTTACGCAGAAAACTCTTTACTTTACAGGCGCTGATGTCCTCCACATCAACAGGTTAAATCCCTATACTTTTGCTTTCACTCGGAATGCTTGACCTCAGTATTTGAGCAGCGTGGTATAGTATGTAATTGACATTATTGTGACCCTGGCTTTTTGAGGATTGTTAAATATGGAGGAACCAGTCGATGGTTCCAAACACGGTCAGATTTAACTAGATGAAACACACAACATAAGCATACAAGTTTCCAACATGGCGGTCTACTTACAAGCTGACCTGCTTTAATGCGCATGCATTAAACAACAACCGCTGACAGATAAATAGCGAATACATAACACTTCCTCCCCTTCTAATATGTGAAAGTACTGACATTACTGAAGACACTGTTTTGCCAAGTTAACAAAATCTAAAAAAAAGGCTAATAAGTCACTTGAAACTTATAAACATCAACAAAAAGGGTAACATAAATGTATCTAGAGCTCCAGTAGTGTCCAACCCTAAAAAACTGTCCTTACTACTATCAATGTCACAGATTTAGCTTAACAGGTGCTTTTCTCTGCCCGACTGGATATCTGCGCTCAGTCCTATTTGACAAATCTCTTGAAGTTGACATATGGGGACTTTGTGCTCGAGACGGAGAATCCAACTCAAGTGCTGGAACCGGGTTTGGCGACTGAAGCTTACAAGCTGACTTCCTTGCTGCAATGGGGGTCTGAGTCTGGATCTTTGTTGTTGACGGCTGTGCTTAGACACAATTCGGGGTCTTGTCCTTGAGCACTGAGGCTTGTACTGCAACTGGTTTTGGTGTCTGTATAGGTACCTTACAGGGTGACTCTGTTTCTGGCTCCGGCACACTGGTAGCAGCACTTGGAGATGTTGACGTACCAGATGTCAACTTTGGAGACAACATTTGAACAGCTCACTCCTAGGGAAACACATCGTCAAAACCCTCTTCATCTAAAACCTCTTCAGAATTCTCACGCTCAGTTCGCAGCAGGTGATCAACATGTACATAACACAGTTGCCGGCCTACTTTCACCACATAGGTTAATGGCCCCAACCTTCTAATCAGTGTACCAGGTACCCACTTCTCTACGCCTCCCCGGGTATTTAGCACATTCACAGACTCACGCGAAGACAGTTCACGCATCTTAACACGGCTGTTATTGTGCTGCTGCTGTAGTTTGCCTTGCTGGTTTTGGATGTGCATTTCCGTGTTAGGCTTTAGAACACTGAACTTGGTGCGAGGTTTGCGCTTTAAGAACAGTTCTGCTAGTGTCTTCCCTGTAACAGAATGAGGAGTGTTT
>CALNXI010000303.1:7500-30000 GCA_942486025.1 Porites evermanni
ATAACTTGACCTAGGTATTTTTTCACACAAACTGGTACAGGAACCAGGTCACATTTCAACAGGAAAACTATATTACTATTATGGTGATTTCCATAATGGTCAGGGCTTGAAAAAATTAGTCCCATCCAGTCGTCTGGGATGACTAGATTTTCCTGCCGGGCAAGACAACTTTTCACGCTCCCTTGCCCAATGGGCAAAGGCCAGGCAAGTCATCTTCTAACTAAAACATTCGTAAACCAAGACACACATTCTATGACATCAGGCAAAGGAAAAAATAACAGATTCCCATTTTTGGGTATTTTAGGGTATTTAAAGAATACCCACAGAAATCCCAAATTTGGAAGAGTGAGACAAGTCCCAATCAGGGAACTTGGTTGGGAATTCCTTGGTTGGGATTTGTCTCACTTTGCAGAATTTGGGATTTTTATGGGTATTCTTTAAATACCCTAAATTATCCAAAAATGGGAATCCCTTATTTTTTCCTGTGAGGAAAGCAAAATGAGAAGAGCTTGTCCAAAGGACAAGATAGAGATGCAAGTTTTTTTCAAGCCCTAATAGTATATTATAAATACTATTACCATTAATGGATATTATTTGTTAATTAGCAGTATAGAAAAATTGACATAATGTAACGGCAATAATTTCCAAAGAATGCATCAACCTAATCTTGATCAACATCAAATATGTCTGCTAAATTGTTTACGATAAAGATAACTGGACATGCTTTTGTAAATAAAGTACAATTTACAGAACAAAAGATCAATGTATGCACCAAATGAAATCTCAATAAAACTTCAACATGAGCAAAGTCATTTTCCCTAAGTGACTCAAAATTTCCTATGTTTAACAAAATCAACTTATTCAAGATCAGGGCCCAGTTGTTCGAACGCCGGTTAGCGCTAGCCCGGGGTTAAATTTTAACCCGGGTTTCTTTATCTTTTTATCTAAAGCACTTTCTCGGATAATTTTCTCTATTCTCTTTAGAATATCCAATCATCAAATTGAATAAAAAGAGAATTAAACTAAATTTGCTTTTTAAGCTCTCATGTCTGAGTTCAAATTTCGCACTAACCCAGGGTTATCTTAACCCAGCTTTGAACAACCCGACCCAGCTCAATAACAGCAAGATTAAAACTATCAATAGTAAACAACTATCCTCCGAAAGGGAGGTGAGTATAGTGGTGGTATTTGCCGAGACGCAAGGCGTCAAGGTATATACATGTATCTAGTGCAATTAATGCAATGACCCTGTGGAGGACACTGTAAACTGTTGCTTATAAGCCCTGGGCTTATACATCTTCGTAAGGAAGTAGTTTTAGGAGGACTTATAAACAGAGGGGCTTTATATTCAAGGGGGCTTATAAGAAGAATAGAAATAGTGCTTCAAGAAAAGCTATCGCAGTTCTGATCAAAATATGTTTTGCAATCACTGGATCNCTTAACCCAGCTTTGAACAACCCGACCCAGCTCAATAACAGCAAGATTAAAACTATCAATAGTAAACAACTATCCTCCGAAAGGGAGGTGAGTATAGTGGTGGTATTTGCCGAGACGCAAGGCGTCAAGGTATATACATGTATCTAGTGCAATTAATGCAATGACCCTGTGGAGGACACTGTAAACTGTTGCTTATAAGCCCTGGGCTTATACATCTTCGTAAGGAAGTAGTTTTAGGAGGACTTATAAACAGAGGGGCTTTATATTCAAGGGGGCTTATAAGAAGAATAGAAATAGTGCTTCAAGAAAAGCTATCGCAGTTCTGATCAAAATATGTTTTGCAATCACTGGATCTTCAAAACGTCACAATAAATCAAATTTGGAGGAAGGCTTATCTCCTGGGGGTGGGGAGACTTATTCGTTGTTTTTTTTAAACAAGTAGATGGGCCTATAACTGGGGGGGAGGCTTATAAGTGGCAATTTACAGTAGCAGCTTTTAGTATTTACCAATAATCAGTTGGATTATAATGAAAAAGAAATTTTTTGTAAGTAATTAAAAAGATGTCACTTAGTAAGAGCTTTGTGTGCTTCAGGGATTTTATTTAGTGCATTTTTTTTCGATTTTGCTGCAATGTTTATAGTTATAGAAAATAATTTTCCACCTACCAGTAAACACTGAAATGTCAAATTTAAATGCTTTCTTGGTATTTGGTGGTGCAGCTGCCTCATTTATATCGCTAAAATTTCGTCTTCCAAAACTGATGTGAAGCGATTTTGACTTCTGTCCCAAAACAGTGAATAACCAAGGGTATTCAGAGCTGACTAAGGGATGCAATCAATAAGCACAAAAAATGGCTACCCACTGATTTGGTAAATACTAATAATTTTTATGGATATAATAAGATCAGCTCAATAACAAAAAGATACAATACGAGGCACCCAATGAGAATATTAAGTTCAAAACCACTTAAACATAGCATTGTTAAACGTACTTTAGTATTTAAACGGTAGATATCTCTAGAGGCATATTTTTATCCCCTAAAAATTTTTTATCTGTTCCGATTTCCTAGCTGAAGGTCTAGTGATTTGAAAATTATAGGGATCAAAACTTACCTTTTCGAAAATTTCAGCCAGAAAAAAGGCCCCCGGAAATTCTAGGTGACCTTATTAGGGTAAAAATCCGTTAAAAATGGGCAATTATACCATTTCTTATATGTTCGAAAACCCTAGGAGAGGCAGGCAAACAAGAAATTTTACAACAAATGTTCCAAAAATTCTAGATCTCAAATCGTCTCCTGAACAGATATTTTCCGAAAACTGACATTGGGTGCCCCCATACAATCAGCATCAATTATTAATGCTTGTATCTTGTTGTTATTGAGCTGATCTTATTCCTTAGGGCTTGCTTTATGGCAGCTTCTTTCCCTCCCAAGGTCACAGTGTAATCTGAAATAATAACAGCAAAAAATTTGATTCAGGTAATGTCTCTGTTTTGTTTATGGGATTAAAGAGCTACTTAGTAGATTAGCTAGACTTAAGTTAACTGAAGTAAGAACAACCAGACAAATTACGCATGAATACTTAGGGTCATTTATTTAAAAAGAGTTTCACCAGTGTTTAACAAAACCACGTTGTAAAAAGCCATTTTCAGTTTTCCCAACACTTTTATCTTAATTAATGCATCATTTAGTTAATTCACTATGAAAAGTTTCATGAAACCATAAGGCATAGACTATGGAAGAGCTCTGAGATTGCAAGATTTGTTAAACCCACGTCCCAAGTTAGACTTCGTTTAAATAACTGTCATGACCCTTAGTATTTGCAAGAGGGGATGGCCTACCTTTTAACTTGTAGCTACACGGAATTGAGGCTTTCAAATGGTCATCCATGCATATATTAAGTTGTATCATGTCAATCACTGAGCTCGAGCAGTTTAAGTGGACTTACACTGCTCAAGCTCAGTGACTGACATGATACAACTTAATAAATGCATACACAACCATTTGAAAGCCTCAATTCTGAGTGGCTACATTAAAGTTAAAAGGTAGGTGAACGAAAACAAACACCACAATGCACTGCAGCAGCAGAACACCTAGGCTTTAAAAGCAATGCACTGCAGCGACAACATGACAAGCTTAAAGTGACTGTGCCTCTAAGTAAAGAGGCTGCAGTCAACGGCAAACACAGAAACCTTCAAAATTGTCCTAAATGCAGTGAAACTAGTGTTAAGCAGACACCCAAGGGTACTGCTCTATTTATTTTAATTAGTGCACCCTCTTGACAGACGTGTCTGTGTTGTTTAATTCAGGTTTATTTTAGAGAAGATATGGAAAGAAAAGTATATATTAATTTACTGTATATGCTTGTTTCCGCTTAAAAAGGGTGTCGACTACAGGTTTTCACTGTATCACTTCAGAGCCAAAATGATAACAATAACACTAGACAAGGTAATTCTTCGTTTATCTAGCATCAATCCATACATACATATATTTAATGAGACAATCAATCCATGCAAACATATAATTATTTAGTGAGACATTCATTGTTATATACTAATTAAATTAATGGTTGCACAAACGGATTGTATGGGGGCCTCCTTGTGGTTAAGTAAGATGTTTTAACAAGTAACATTTAATTTGGTATAAAAGCAATGAAGATTGAGGTTAAAGATCTGAGTTCTAAAGCTTTCTTTGCTCACATTCTCACAAACTGTACATTAGTGCATAAAACTTTCTGATTCTATAACATTACAATCGTAAGCATCCAGAAGTTATCCTATTACACTCAGAGGAACTAGATAACTGAGTGGAGCAACCAAAAAAGCAAGCATTTTAATTCTTACTAAAGGTGAAGTAAATCCTTTTCACATATTATATTTCTTTACATACATTCATGTACTTACCCACAATAGAAGAAAGGATATCAGGATTGACCGCCTCCCTGGCGTTTGCCCCAGTGAGGTTTTTGCTGACAAGTTCTTCATTTTTGTAGAAGCAGCTCAGTAAAACGCAAGCCGCTGATGTCGGACTGAGCTTGCAAGATTGCCTTGAANGTAAGATGTTTTAACAAGTAACATTTAATTTGGTATAAAAGCAATGAAGATTGAGGTTAAAGATCTGAGTTCTAAAGCTTTCTTTGCTCACATTCTCACAAACTGTACATTAGTGCATAAAACTTTCTGATTCTATAACATTACAATCGTAAGCATCCAGAAGTTATCCTATTACACTCAGAGGAACTAGATAACTGAGTGGAGCAACCAAAAAAGCAAGCATTTTAATTCTTACTAAAGGTGAAGTAAATCCTTTTCACATATTATATTTCTTTACATACATTCATGTACTTACCCACAATAGAAGAAAGGATATCAGGATTGACCGCCTCCCTGGCGTTTGCCCCAGTGAGGTTTTTGCTGACAAGTTCTTCATTTTTGTAGAAGCAGCTCAGTAAAACGCAAGCCGCTGATGTCGGACTGAGCTTGCAAGATTGCCTTGAAAAATGTAAACCCCTTTCCCTTTTGATAATTCAATCATCTGAAAAACAATTCCAAATTTTACAAGTAGTGAGTTAAATCAATTTAGTTTATCTGAAGGAAAACTATAATATCAATGCTTTTTCTTAATACAGAGAAAAGGCAAGTTAAAAGTGTGGGCCCACCAAGCTGTGATGTAAGCACTCACATTGTCACATAACAGGGAGAAAGATAATTTTCACATTTCCTTGTCTTTTAAACATATTAGTGCACAAAACACAAACCAAAAGGTTTAACAAGGCCTTCCTTTATTTTCCCAAGTCATAGCATTTGCCTTAACCAAGAGAATCAAAAAATAATCGTGTCGTTATCAGTGGCATCTGTGTTAGTATCCTAGAGATGTACTGTACAGATGCAAAAAAGCTGCTCTTGGAATCTGTTTTATGGCCAACCACCTTTTAAAAGTGAGATCTGGTGTAATGAAATATGACACTTCTCTTAAAAATTCACAGAAAGGAAAAAGAAATGATCACCCAAATATTAGAGATACAGTAGCGAGGGCAGATCACTATTCTCAAAAGTAGCAGGTGTTTTACCTTAAAGCGCTCGGCAACAGCTTGTGGCAGCTTTCCAGGTCTGGGTTGTTGCTCATATTGCCCTTCAACTAAAAGCAAAAGATTAAAAGAAAAGTTAAGGGCCAGTTCCTACGTGAAAAATGTTGATAACTTCTTATATCAAGTAAAACATTGAATTATTTAAGGAGAGAGCATATTAAGTGCTCACTGGATTACCATAGATTATAGACTTTTAAACTCTATTTGTTACAGTGGTGTATTGGTTGAGACCTGAAGGCCAGGGCCCGCAAATTTTGGGTTTGATCACTCTGCCGCTTGGAATAAATTATGCGTTGTTGGAGTGAGCTAAAAAGCTTAAGTCAGTTGGTGAGGTCACTGCTTTCTAGTAATGCGTGCAATTCATTTCAGGATATGTGGAAATAAAAGTCAGCCAGGCCTACAACTAGTCGAAAAGCTGGCTAGGCCCCTAATTGCTTGCTGATCATGAGGACAGACTGATAAAACACTAACGTCAATTTGTTACACCCAGTCCATTAATATGTGTCATTAATAACGCAGTCTCTCTTTGCAAACAAAGGGGGAAATGCCTTAAAGCTGTCAAGGGAAGCTAATCTTTGTCGAGGTTTGTCTGTGGATGGATTCTCAGATTCTTTGTTCCCTAATCCCAACTTGTTCAATAATCATATCAAGATAGTTGTTAATACCTTGGGCTTTTAGCTGAGCAATTTCAGCATCTTTCCTTAGAATGAGTTGCTTATATTCATCACATTTTGCACAGGCATTCTCATCTTCAGACAGAGGCTGAAATGAGGCCCGAGGCCTTTTCCCCCCTACAGCTGGTCTTGTGGCATCTAGTTGAATGCTGAGATTTTTCCAACTACGCGGTCTTTTCCCACCAACTGTACTTCTTGGTGTCTGGCTGGTATCACTGTTCTGGTAAGTCGACTGCCTAGGCTGGAAAGGGTGCCTGGAACTGCAGGTGGATGCCTGCATACTACTGGAGTGCAGTGCAAGTGTGGGTGAAGGAGAGTAGGTTGATGCTTGAGTGGGGTGCAGTGCAAGTGTGGATTTAGCAGAGTTAACAACATTGGTTGCTGATTGATCAAGGTGGCTTGCTCTTGAAGGGGTATCATTTAGGTACTCATCTGAGATAAGAGAAACAATGTCATTGCCATTGAAGCAGTCATCAAGGTCTTGTTCTAAAATGACTGGATCCTCTTCATCTGATAAAAGTAATTCGCTGCCTTCACTGCATTCTTCACTTGATCTTAAATGGCTTGCGAAAGTGGCCATTTTAGAAAGAACTCTGTTATCGCGTTCCATCAATGCAGTTCTTTCTTTTTCTTTTTGGGCCTTTTCCCTTGCCTTCTCTTCCTTTGCTTTTTCTTTGTCTGCTTGTTTTTTCTGTCTTTCAGCTTTCTTTTTTGCCATTTCTTCTTTGTTAACTTTATTTGCATGCACGTCTCTTTCCTCTGTGACTTTGTCTTTATTCTCCTTCTCTCTATTTTTCTTCTCCTTCATATGTTTCCCTGCAGTTTTCTTTTTTGTCTGTTTGGCTGGTTTTTGCAGTTGTAACATGGCTGCCTTTCTTCTCATCACTTCCTCTTTGTCACCTGAACGTTACAAACATGTAATCAAATGCAAATAAAGATTAAACAGGAGGTTGTTGTTGTTGTGGTTTTTTCATATTTGCTCTTGTTTTAGGCATCCCTACTGAGGAACAGTTCACGACACGTAGATATATTTTTTAGCAACGACGATGATTTGCAGTATGTCCACTTTGAATACATATATGTTTTATTCACCGGCTGGGTGGTCCGTATCGGTAGAAACTGTGCCCGAGGTGTTGAATACCTAGTACTCAGACTGAGGACACAGTTTCTTCTGATAAAACGAGCTAATTACACATACCAATCTTAAGGTTTTGAAGTGAATTCGAATAAAAGAAGGCGACCTGGGTAACTAGACAATTATATAAACAAAGAAATAAAAATGGCCGTAACTGACTGCTGGAAAAGTTCTTCGTGTTGTTTATTCAAGATTGAACATGGCCAGAATTTAATTTCACGCACGCGCGGTAGCAGTAGACACTTAGAAAATATTCCAACAGAAAACAATGAAAATTTTACAAAGAAACGTGGGATAAGTAAATACTTTGCGATACAATTACTAGCTTGAACATCTAACTGTTTGAATCATCCGAGCGAAAAAGCTTACAGTGTAGGTTATAGGTCGCTTAATAGAGACCTTTAGATTCTAAAACCCCATTTACACGTGCTAAAAAATCAGCACGGCACGCCAAATTTTTGGCACTGTGCCTCGTTTACCCGTGCCCAGACTAAATCCCGGAGGTAGTCTCGGCACGTCGAAAATTGGGAGTGCCGTGCCTTAAAATCGCCAGCACGGTGCCAAAAATTTGGCGTGCCGTGCCGATTTTTTAGCGCGTGTAAATGGGGTTTAAGACGGGAAGGACTACGAGTACGAGATTTTAGTGCTCGCGCGTGAGGCAGCGTTATTTTGGCGGGAAAACATTGTAGCCGTCGTCATTCTACTGCGAGTTTTAGCGAGAATGTCGTAGTGGCGAAAACAAGTTATCAAATGTTAAAAGTTTTAGCATTTTGCAATCTGGAGAGGACTCAACCTCCTTCAACAATGATAATAGTGCTAACTTTGCTGGTGAAAAAAGTACAATGAAGATCCGCGGTGTCTATTTTTAGGTTTACGAACAGAAAAACAAGTTCAAAATTTGTTTGGAAAAGTTTCGAGGTTATTGCAAAAAGCGCCAAATTCAGGGCGTTTAAAAAAAGACTTGAAATAATAACTATAATAACTTCAATCCCAAAGGCTTGGCTTTCGTTACTTTCAGGGGACCGTAGCTTTATAGATGCAAAAAATAATTGAATGCATGGACAAAATGACGAGTTTACACGACAACGTGACGAATGTATACGCCAAATGTAGAATGTAGAACGAGAAAAAAAACATGAGGGATCTGTTAAGTTACGTTCTGTATTGTTCTCGCTTGAATCTACGGTAAATTACCTAAAATCCGAAAAACTACAAAGAAACGTCCCGACAGCGAAATTCATGGTTCGTGGCTAAAAGATGTTTTTAGAAATAGCCGGTATTTGCACTTCATTCATTCTTTGTTTTTGAACACACAACATTATTTTTTTCGTCGTTTTGCTCGCGCACTTACTTGTCTTTCTCTTTAGAACGACGGTCCCCTAAAAGGAACGGAGGCCAAAGGCTTAAAAGTATTGTTCTGTCTTTTGTTTTCTTCTAACAATAGATCTATGTATGCATAATTAATGTATGGGCTTCTACGGAAATCTTGCCGTTGCAGTCTTTTGAAAATCGACCTTGCACCGCCTGGCGCAGTTTGAACGAAACGTGTTAAATAAAATGACTAGAAAAGTATCACCAACATTGATCCTCGAGTCGTGTAGGAGCCTTGTTTGACCTCCGCAGAACATTATCTTTTCCCTTTTTCGACATTATGGCGAGAGAATTCGTTCTTTTTGAAAAGTGGCTAACAACGAACGAACCGTCGAAAGACCTTTGAAATGATCTTTGTTCCCTCTTTCGCGCTCAAAATGGGGCATAAAGGCATCATGGGGTTAACGGAGAAGGTCATGCGCAAGATTCAGTAGCGTTGCATTATGGGCAAATTTATATTCCAGCATTGCATGCTCGGACCACTTTCAACAGCACCACACCACGGAAATGGCAGACGAAGGTGGTAGGAAACGAAGAGGTCCACATTTACAGTATTTATCTGATTCCTCTGATCGCGTTGTTCCACGAACAACAAGATATAGATGGGATAAAAAAGTGAGAGTAGCAGGCGACAGCCAGGAGTGTGGATTAGAAAGAATCAATTCTGAAAATCAAAGTGACTTTACTAGTCTAAATCCAGAAACGGAGCTTTCTGATGACGATGGTTCGACGGCCTTTGGCTGTCATTTTCCTGAACAGGATTCTTCCTATTGCTCTACAGAAGTGGATAGTGTTGAACCTACCTGGTTTGCCAACGAAGGTGGTGAATTTGTAACTGTTTATAGATTCGAAGAATTTATGTCTATGACAGAGGAACCGGCGCTACTTACTGATGGCCGCCAAATGTGGATGATTATGAAATGTCATTTGCCGATGATTTCCATGATGATACTGAAATATGTTATGAGGAAGAGATTGATAAAACGAACGCTAATGAACAAAATGCATCCCACGAATCAAGTCATGATGAATACAATCAACCTCTCTATCCTGGATGCCGTCTGTCCCTTGAGATAAGCATGCTGCTTGTAGTGACGTTTTGTATCAGACATGCCCTTTCTGGGGTCGCCCTTGCAGATTTGCTAACTTTAATAGAGTTGCACTGCCTTTTGCCAAATCATTTTGCCAAATCAACAAAGTTGCTCCGTGACTTTTTTGGGCAACTGAAGAGCCCCATAGAATTCCATTACTACTGTTCCTTTTGCTTTTGAACACGGAAACCAAAGTGCTGTTCAAATGCAGCCTGCCTGTGTGACTTTGAGAAGAAGAGATCAGACCTCCGGTACTTTATTGTTATACCTTTTGTGATTCAGTTACAAGCAATAATTCAAGGTAAGTTGAGGTTTAATTCAAAATATGAAACCATTTATAATACATATTCCGAATTCAATATAACATGTATTTTTCCCTTGTGCAAAGGAGCGTTAAAATTCTTGATTGAGCGAATGTTGGGGTAAATTAAGCTACAGAATGCACGGCCACTAATATTTCCACATCATTGAATAACAAAAGCATTGATTTTGGTACGCCCCGTTCTCCAAAGCCTTCCGACAGGATGGTCCTGAGTGGCCCTGAATTAAATAAGCTATAGAAATACTTTGTTTTTCCAACACACTCAATTTTGTTGGATTTTGACATACCAAAGCACCTGAAATCACGAGGAAGTTGCCAATGGGTCATTCTCTAGAGAATCTTGCTCTTTACACAAGTCATATTTCAGTCATTATTTGAGCAGAGGTATGATCTTACATGAACTTCAGGGTTCCATAAGCATTAATTGATGAGAACCATGTTGCTGTATGCAGCTGTAAAAGTGTCATTATGATTTATCCACATTCCTGGATAAAAGTGCAAAATAATGCTTGATTTCTTAATCCTGTTGAGAAAGCGTTTGTGTAACTGTTATGAGATCATAACATCCAGCAGTCTTATTTTCATTCATAGGTATGGAGGATGCAGTTGATGAAATGCTTAATTACCGAATATACAGAAAGAAGAAGTGTGAGCAGAATGTTGAAGATATTTTTGATGGTGAACTATACAACAAGCACTTTGATTGCAAAGGCTTTTTCCATGGGACGTCCACTACTGCAAGGGAAAAGGAAATCCACTTATCCTTGATGATGAACGCTGATGGTGTATCAATTTTCCGTTCATCAAACTCTGGCTTATGGCCAGTTTACTTTGTCATAAATGAGTTGCCACCAGAAGAGAGGTATTGAGGTCATTTTATTTTTAAGTAGATATGGTTTATTAATTGCTCAGGAGATAGTAATAATTTTGACAGGATCTAAAGCAAAGGTTGTTTGCAACTTGAAAGAATATGATTCAGTATCACTATGGCTCTTTGATCACTACTTTGTGACTAAAAGTTTTGGCCATTGTCAAATGAAAAAATAACAGTGGAGTACAAAATTTATGTTTTGGAGTATATTTGTCTTTTTAACCATGTGTAATAATTACACATGGTCAGTTGGCCCAGGGGTATTCTTGGTTTTCATGTGATGTAATCAAAATGAAGAGTTAAGAATTATCAGTCCATCTTAGCTTTTCAGTTGGTGAGACAAAACAAAAACTGTACAAATTTGGGTTAAAGATTTCTTCAAATATCTCGCACACAAAGAACTAGAACTGCACAGTTCTGATACTTGGCAAGAAGGTTTGTATGTGTATCTTCTCCTCTCCCTTCAATTCTTAACTTTATTCATTGATTTTTTATTTCGTGTAAGGTAACAGTGAAAACCAAGAATAAGTTTTTAATCATATAATAAAAGTCAAACAAAATTGCAGGAGGTCCATGGCAAATCCATGCAAGACTTCTTTATTATGGGGATAAATATAATTCCAATTTGCACAAGAAAAGATTCTAGGATTTGTGAGCCACATGTATTGATGTTTTGTTTCAAAAGCTGAACATTATTTACATATGTATTACCATTCTTTCTATTGTTACTCTCTTAGGTTCAGCAGTAAATACCGCTTGTTTGCTGGTTTATGGTTTGGTCGCAAGAAGCCAGATTTTCGTACCTTTTTGCAGCCATTTGCAAGTTCTCTTCATACACTCTTCAATGAAGGTACTGTATATTGCACATTTAGTAACTCATGTGATTTTTAATTAAAGATACAGTTATAACCTTGAACTACAACTAAACTGGCATCAAGACACTTGAAAGCCCAGAACTGTAACTGAAGGTGGAATAGAGCAATCTTGATATTTATCAGTCTATAGATTCTTGGCTCCAAGGCTTGTGGTGTTAAATCTTCTTCGTTTATTTTAATAATATTACTATAAGCCTAAGCCTTGAGTGTCAAGTATGAATTCTAATAATAAAAATGGTAACATGATATTAGTAAGGCCTAAAAAATGGTTTATGTCGATTATATTGTTTATTATTTATTTTAATTCAAACTAGTTTACAAAAATTCAAACCAAAAGAAAATTTTAAACTATAACATTTATTTCAGGTGAACTGGTCACATTCTCTGATGGCTCCACAAAGATTATACGTTGCATTCTTTTGTGTGGAACTTTTGACGCACCAGCAAAGTGTTTATTTTAGAACATGTCACAATACAATGGAGCCTTTGGATGCCCATATTGTCTTCATCGCGGTGAAACAGTAAAAACCAGTGAAAGAGGGCATACCAGAGCATACCCTTTTCATATAAAAGGCCGGCAAAATGATGAAAGGATACAAGAATCACACCTGACAGCCATGACTTTTGAGAGAAGAACTCATCAGCAAACCCTAAAATTTGCCAAAAAGGCTCATAGTCTCAGAGCCAGTGGTAAATCAAGTTCATCAGTTAAGGGTGTAAAAGGAATGACTTGGAGTATGCTTTTTTCAGGCTTTGATATTATCAATGGTGTTACCATTGATTATATGCATTGCATATTGCTTGGTATTACTAAAATGCTGTTGACACTTTGGACAGACAAATCCTATTCAGCTAATCCATGGCATGTTGGGTCAGACAAGTTGAAGAAACTGGAAGAAAGGTACTTAGCAATCAAGCCCCAAATGTGATAACCCGTACACCCAGAAGTTTGTTGAAGAATCTTGCACACTTTAAGGCATCAGAGCTACGTGCCTTTCTTCTCTACTATGCTGTTCCATGTCTATGGGGACTGTTGGAAGAAGATTATTTTCAACACCTCCTGCTCTTGGTAAATGCCATCTTCCTACTCTTACAGGATTCTATTTCACAGAGTGACATTGAAAAGAGTTCGTCACTTCTGCTACACTTCTGTACAAGGATGGAAGCTCTCTATGGTAGAAGATATGAGACGTACAATGTTCATATGCTTCTGCATCTCCCAGACTGTGTTAGGAAACTTGGTCCACCGTGGGGTACATCATGCTTCTGGTTTGAAGGATATAATGGTGATTTAAGCAAGCTATTTCATGGAACTCAAAATGTTGACATTCAAATAACCCACTCAGTTTGCATTCATCAAAAAATACCTGAACTAACCCCTCTGCTTCCTTCAGGATCTGCTGCAAAGAGCTTTTACAAACATCTCGTGGAGGGACGTTCCCTTCCAAGGTGTCGAGAGCAAATTGATGGAAAGGTTTATGCCATTGGAAGTTTTGAAAAGCTCCATTTAAACGGGCAAATTAAAATGCTTTTACAAGGACTGCTTGGGCCACTTTGCTATGTACAAAAATTCAAAAGGCTCTGGAAACATGGAACAATGTTTCAATGTGTTGAGTACCGGGCTACTACTAAGAGAAATAGCTACACAGTGGAGTTTAACAAGAGTGGCCATATGCAGTTTGGTGAAGTGCAATTCTATTTAAAATGTTTTCAGTCTTGTGAACATTCCTCTTCATCTCAGAGTGTCAGTACCTGCAATTGTGCAACAAATCAGTACCAGTACATTGCCATCATGGAGCTGTTAGAGTGTGATCAGGAAATCATCCTTTCAAAAGATAAATTTACAAGTGCCACTCTAGATCATATTTTTCCTGTTGTAAAAAAGAAAGGGTCATTGGTGGCAGCTTCTATCATGGATATTGTCTCAATGTGTGTTTCTGTCAACATTGGCAAATCCAGCTTTGTATGTAAACTTCCAAATAGATTTGAAAAGACTAAAGTAAGTTAATAAGGCAGTATCTTTAAACACAAGCAGGAACTTAGACTGACCTTGATAGGCTTGTAAAAATCTTCTTGCATGTGAACAAAATCGTGACATATCATTTTCTTTAGACACATAACAGGTCAACCTAATAATATTT
The DNA here is from genome assembly GCA_942486025.1 of Porites evermanni. Classification (NCBI taxonomy): domain Eukaryota; kingdom Metazoa; phylum Cnidaria; class Anthozoa; order Scleractinia; family Poritidae; genus Porites; species Porites evermanni. The sequence goes on from CALNXI010000303.1 coordinate 21,504, forward strand.
TAGGATTTAGTGTGAAAACTAGCTATTTAATTGGTTCTTAATAACTAGTTTTTTTGGTTTTTCATGTTCACTACTGTACAGAAACTGCCCTGTAGGTGTACAGAAAAAGTGGACACTGTAGAGCTATAGTTTGACCATGAAAATGTATTCAAGAATTTATTACAAGTATTTAAGTGTATTAAAAATAATGTTACCTATACATTCAAAGTGGACAGACTGCAAATAATTATAGTTGCTAGAAATTTCTTAAAAGTTGTAACTGTTCATCAGTAAGATGCCTAAAATGTTTGCAAGTCCACAACTGTTTTCCTTTACCAATTGTAGAACATTAATAGGAGGAGCCACCCACAATGTGAGGCACAGTTACTGACACTATATATTCGCAAGGAAAAATGGTGAAAATAAAGCAGCTAAAACTTGAACTAACTGTACGGGTCAACTAAATAGGGAAAGCACGTGCTTCACATAATGGAGACTAGCATGCGCACAGCAACGTTACGTGTTGAAGGAAACACTTAGAAATTTTGAAGGAAAAAGTATAAACTTGGCAACAATCACACCGTGGCGGTTAAAAAATTTGGTCATTGACTTGAGGAGTAATTAGGCATATTTGGAGCCTTGTCGTTGGAGGTGTGATGAGAGTTGAAGGAGCCTGTGCACCTGACAAACTTTTTGAAGTAACTTAGAAGTAACTATTTGTTTCTCATTTCTGGCGTAATGAGTGATTCTGTTGATTCCATAACACCACAGTCTACCCCCTAATCAACTACAAATTCTTGTGAATGCAGTTTTACTGTTATCAAGCTGTTTTACAGCTATCAATGTATGTTTTAAGTATACTTTTTTCCTACTTTATTTGGATATCAACATAATGTGCTCTTAAGAAGTACATCTGAAGTAGACTTAAATCCTACTTGAGTAAAAAAAGAAATATGAGTATCAAACAAGAGTCTACTTAAAGTATACTTTGCAAGATTTGTCAAGTATACTTGAAGTACACTTGGAATTTGCAGTACAAATGAAGTATACTTATATCATACTTACTGATGATGTAGTATACTATTAGTATACTTAACGTATACTTCTCTGCTATCTTTTTTGGTAAGGGTTCTAATTTTCAAACGTCGACGAAATCATGTGGAAAGTTTCATCATTCCTAACCTCTACAGCTTCTTTAAACGATCTCAATCCAGCTTCAGTAGGACTTCTTAGTCTTTCGCTACTTTTTTCTTGACAAAAAGTACATTTTGTTAAGTCTGTTTCTGAATTGGGCTTCTTTTTTGGTGGCAGAAGCCTCACTTCGCTTTCTTCCTCACTGCTTTCAGTACAACTAGCCATTACCAATCATCTTTTTTTTCTGAATAACATTTATTTGGTTACAACACTTCTACTGACAATACTTACGTTTACATGGAGGGAAAATAAAAACAACGTAAAGAGAGAAAGGAAAAATATAATGTTACAGCATTTACAACTAATTAAGCCTAAAAAAGTTTTACAAATTTGACTACTATTTGCAAAATTGCAAAATAAAACACGGTACAACAAAAACGTAAGGAGTCTGTCCAACCAACTAAAAGGTGCTTTGCATTTGCATTTGTTTCTGCATCACTTTTAACTTTTGGAACTTTTGGAATTATTTAATAACAGCAAGTTTATTTGTCCGAGGGGCAAAGTTTAAGAGGGCTCCATTTGTTTTTGAAGGAAGACATTGTTATTATTAAAGGCAATCTCTTTTTCAATTTCCATGGAATTCATAACGGTTTGTATATAAACCTGTTGGGCAGAGTTGCAGTTATTTAACTTATATGTGTAAATATATCGTTTGGCGATAAAGAAAAGGTGATGTAGTAATAAATCAGAGATATTATCAATTAGTCCAAGACAGATATGAGGAGAGAAGGCAATGGATTTCGTTTAAGGTGGTGTTTTGAGTTATCCATTGATAAATGTCTTTCCAGAATTTTTGAGTGCAACTGTAATACCAGAACAAGTGGGTAAGGGTTTCAGTAAATTCCCCGCAGAAAGAACAGGAGTCTGCTTGTTTTAGGCCGATTTTAAAGAGGAAGTCGTTTGTTGCTATTCGTCTGTGGAGGAACATGAATTCGAACACTCGTAACTTTGTTTCTGTTGTACACAGAAAGGGGAGGCGGTATGTATTCTCCCAGTTCACGTTCGTATTTCCTATAATATTTTCCTTAGACAGACATTTTCCCTGGCTTTTAAGAGGGGTGGTGGCCTTTTTTCGATAATTGATTTGTAAACGGTCTTACAGGCTTTTTCTGAGGTTAATGATGTTTGCCCAAAGGTCTTGGTTTTGGGTCCTCTGTTGGGTTGTTGAGAACACTTTTGCCTGAACAGTTTAAGGGCTGATACTACCTTATAGAATTCTAGAAAGTTAGTCTTGATTTTATATTTCGAAGTAAATGCAGTATAGCTTAATATGGAATTTCTGTCCGTATCAAGGATGTCTTTAACATCTTTCACACCTGCAGTGAACCAAGATTTATAGAAAATTGGTTTGTTCTCTATTCTTATGAGGGAGTTGTGCCAGATCTGAGCTGACGTGAAATCTAGATTGTTGTCCTTATAATTTAGGGTCGTCCAATATTCCATAATCTCAACTGAAAACGGTCTCGTAGATTAAGTAAACGAACGTCTTTAGGGCATAAGTTTCCCCATAAAACTAATTTCCCTCCGAATTGTTCTAGTGGATGATTGAAAAAAAGCTTCCATTTCCCTGTATCTTGATCATCTAGATAGCTTTTAACCCATTTCATTTTTAAGGCCTGGTTAAAACTAGCAATATCGATCATCTTTAGCCCTCCCTTACTGTAATCGTTGATCATTTCTATTCTTTTTATTTTGTCCTCTTTATTGCCCCAAGGAAAATAGTATAATAGAGCGTTAATTTCCTTTATGACCCCTTTCGGTGTCGGAAGGGAGGACAAAACGTAAACAATCTGAGATACTGCTAGAGGTTTGAGAATGGCAATTCTACCCATAAGTGCGAGTCTTCTGGCCGGCCAGCCCCCGAAGATTTTTTTAATCTTTTCTATTTTCTCAGTGAAATTATTGTCAACATTGGCTGGCCTCGATGTCGAGAACCAAACTCCTAAGGCGTAGACCTTTCCCTCTGCCCAAAAAATAGGTTTGCTCGAAGGCATAACAGCATTAGTATTCTTGTGTGAACCTATCCAGAAGGCTTCAGTTTTCTCATAGTTGCTTTCAAACCTGATATATTTGCAAATATGTCTAGTACGTATAATGCTCTCGAAAAAGAGCGTTCTGAGCCATTTAAGATCATTGTTGTGTCATCAATGCCATCAATGCCATCCATTGTCATCAATGCCATCCATTGTTAAGGACACAGCTACTTATTTTCGTATAAAAATGTTTAACCCGGCTTACCAAGGATGTTTCAAAGTTAAAGTGTCTGAGTGTTTTCTCTATAAAAGACTACTCTATACTATCGAAGGCTTTTTCAAAATGTACAAATAACAAAAGGCCCGGGATTTTTTCCATATTTGTGTGGTTAATAATACTCTCAATAAGTCTTATATTTTATCCTATAAATCTGTTTTTCAAAAAACCGGTTTGATCGTTATTTATTATGTTCGGCAAACATTTCGCTATGCGGTTTGCTGTGGATTTAGCTGCGATCTTGTAGTCGCAATTGAGAAGAGTTATAGGTCTCCAGTTCTTTAAAAGGTTAGCCGGTTTGTTTTTTGTGTTTTTCAGTAAGAGGGTAATTAGATCTCTTCTTTGAGAAATTGATAAACAATGTTTATCATATGCACCATTTAGTGCATTAAGGTCTCGGTAAAGGAAAACTAGGTGTCCACAGAAAAAAAATTATAGTCGCGCGAGTATTTTCGCTACAAAGGCAAGTTATGTATCAAATTAAAGCTAAAATACTAAATCACCTTATAAAAGATTTTATTTCATCGAATTTCAAAAGGCGCTTAAGTTTTCTGCTCTCGAACTCGAGGTATCGAGTTTACTGCTGAAGCTCTAGCCCTTTCGCGTTGTTAAACATTCACTTCCTTTTTATTGCATCTGATTGACAGATAAAAGACCTAATCAAAGAAAGACTATCGTCAACTCGTGGGTACGTTGTACGTTGCTCTGGTTTTCCCACAGTGAATTTTAGGAAATGATATAAATTCAGATTATAAATATACTATCCTTGTTCTGGAAACACAATACTTTTCTTGCTGTTTATTGCACTTTAGTAACAGTTATTTAAGTATATATTTAAAAACAAAACAAAAAAACCCAGCAAAACAAATAAGCAAACAAGACAAAACAAAAAAGAAAAAAAAAAAGGAAGAAGGGAAAAAGAAGGCCCTTAGCAGAATCTGAACCTGGTACCTTCGGGTAGACCCGACCTCACATAGCCACTACGCCATTGAGGATGGTCACATGATTCGGCGAAAAGTCTCAAGTTTAATGCCTTTTCCATGGAACGTCCGCCGGAAAACGACTGGGGCAAACGATCGAGCCATACTTTCAAAAACTGCTCGAAGCAATCGGATGAAATTAAGTCTAATTGAAACCAGGCTACTGACAGTAAAAAACAATGTAAATGCATTTCATGGCAATGAAAGAACATATGCGATACAAAGCCGACACAACTCCTCCGCGAAGTAGGACGCAAAACATTGGCTTATGTTTTCTCATCTCGATTTCCGCTGTTATTTTAAAGGTAATGCTCAAACTCACATCCATTTCCCCCGTGATCTTGGGGAGTCCTTAAGAAGAAGAAGAAGAAGAAGAAGTGCCTTTATTTACCATACATTTCACCAGTCCGTATTTTATAGTCCGTATTTTATACCCAGTCCGCAGTCCGTAGTCCGCAGTCCGTGTTTTACACTAACCGCTATAAATTCGTTCATACACATAACCTACTACACTACTACAAGGTAGGAGATCAAGCCAGCGTCGAAGTTGAAGGAGTCGAAGAGCAAATGCTCATCTTCTCGTCAAGTTTAACGCCTGGACGGGTCAAAGGCTTTTGAATCGTACTAATTTGAAAGATTCCGGCGTGTCTTAAATTTGGTAAGACCTCTATCCTAACCGTGCTGTAGCGCACGACGCACGCTCTCAGCGAGGAATTTGATGCTACCGAACTTCGGCGAGCGCGTCCTTCTTTGGAAACGATAGATCTTCGCGCTCTCGAGTTCGGACCCGATTAATTACGAAGTGCGTCTACTACGAGTGAGCGAGGGACTCATTTGCATATCTCTGTCCCTGCAATAACTCGTGGTACGCTCGCGCGTACCCACGAGTTAAAAAAGGGTGTGAGGAAATTTGCGTATGTCTCGTATTAGCGGAATTATTGCATTTTAAACTAAAAAGTCGAATCTCAAGCGCGATTTACGCAAAGAAACTGACATAAAATGAGTTACAGAGGGAAATCGGAAATTTCTCACACCCTTTTTGAGTCTATATCATTATCCATCATATCTGAAAGTTTCAAAGCGATAGCTTAAAAACCGTCCCGACTGGAGGTCGGAGAATTTTGATTTTTGCGTCTAAAATAGAGTGAGAGAAAATCAGCTCTAAAGATTTAGCGCGAGGTCCACGTTTGGCTGGTTAGCTCTGCCCCCACTTGAACCTTAATTAACTCTAGCTAATCAGCTTCCGCGCAAGTAACAGAGGAATTAGTCATGGTCATAGTTGTTCGTTTGTGCGGGATTACGCGGGAAGTTTTGTTAACACTTCGGCTTGGTGAAAGGTGAAATAGTCGGTAGCAAGCAATCCCTTCTTCTTAGCGATGGGGAAAGTTAAACCTACAAAGAGAAAATCGCGTAAGGGGAAGAAGAAAGAGACAGCAGAGGTTCCTATTGAAAAGACGGAAGCCAAGCGCCTCATGTTACGGGAAATTCGTGAGGAAGGGTATGTAATCTTAGCGTTTCAGCCTGGACTCAATCGCGGTGCAATCGTGCAGATTACGCTCGAAAAAAAACATTTTAAATAATGTGACTCCAAAATCAATCTGCTCGATTATCTTAAAGGAACTGTAGTGACAAGGAAATGCAGAGGATAATGAAATCATTGTTGGTTATCAGGCCTGTAGGACTACGCAAATGTCAAACCGCCACGTGGATACTCATGCATTTTACGTGCAAGTCGTGGCATGCCTGATAAAAATAAAAATTATATATTTATCCTAATATTTATGCGAGTTATGCACAGGATCCTGGAGTGAACCGAATGAATTTTCTAAGGATGAACCCTTTCTTTTACTTGTTATTTCCAGATAGCTGGAATTGCAGTTTGATCTACTGTTTTGTTACTAGATATGACGGGGAATTTTTCGCCGATAACTTGGAGACAAAGATGGCAGATCGCATGAAGCGGGGAAAGCTTCCACGCAGGATACGCTATCTTGAGTATTGTCATTGGGCGCACTCTCTCATGGTAGGTTGGAAGGATGGACGCTTACTCTGCAAGGGGAATGTAAAACGTCTTATGAATTCTTAGTGGAAAGCCTTTGTAGCTTGTAAACAGGTAAACATTTCTGGCGCAGGCTAATGATTCAATATATTTATTGTACAGATCTAAGCAAAACAGAAAAGCCTTTTTCATTGTTTTACCACAGTTCTAATGACTTATTTTGATTTATCTAGCGTAAAGAAATTGGCCCAAGCGATGCTCAATTCAGCTTCTCGAGCACAGTGCTAAGCTTCATTAGGGCGCTTATCCCTGGTGAGGAGGTGGGGAAGATTCGAGAGGTAAGAATACATAAGAAACATAGTTTAGTTTTAACTGCAGCATTTAATATTTATTTTCATATTCCAGGATGCTTTTCAAGTCAGCATGAAAGACTTCTGTACTGCCTTGGAACTACCTACAGCTCAAGAACAGGTAGCTGAAAACATTTTTTGTAGAAATTTAATAAAGCATTACATTTCTTTTCAATCTCAGTTTCTGATTGTTATGTACATAGAACAAAAGTCACTTAATAATGTTACTGTATAGTCAATGTTATTCGTCGTACAGAATGTAATTCGTAAACTACTTCAATATGCCATGCTAAGCAGAAATTGTATCAAGCCTTCACCAATGAGGGAATTTTCCTGAGGACCCCACCCCAAAGGACTTTTATGGAAAAATAGAATGTTTACTCTTGGAAAATGGTGGGGATCTAGATTTTCTCCCCCTAAAATTACACATTACCCGAAAACATTTTCAATAATGAAACTTTTGCTGAATGGGCTCTGAAATTACACGTTACTGTTATAACCATGTTCATGATTCATCTTCAAAAATGGCCTTGGCCTGTCTGATACACACTAGTGAATGGTCTCAAAGTTGTCAAAAATCAAACATCTGCAAAATATATTTTCAATGTGCACTGAATGTTAGTAAAATAAGCTGTGATTGCACTGTACACATTTCCTGGAGATTACACTGGCTATATGGCACAGGTACGAGTACTGAAAGAGGTACTGTACATCATACCCTCATTGGCTGTTTTCTGAAAATAGAAATCCTTTCATTTGTTTACAAAAGTTATTAAAGTAAAGGATTCTGAAATAAGCTAGACTGCTGTAGACAGCTGGATGATTGTGGTCACAAACTTGGTCATTGCTAGGTCATGGCAAGATTTCTTAGTGCTTCCCTTCTTGGAAGTTGCTTTCTTGGCTTTTGGCTTCTTGCCAGTTTGATGAAATGCCTGGGATTTGTACATAACCCCTTCAGCTCTTACAAAAGCATCTTGCTTCTTTACTTTGGATCTCTTTAGCTTGTTCCTCTTGATCTTTACTTCCTCTGATGACTGATACTCGGCAGTGTTCACCTGTTCCTTGTCTAGCTTTTTCCAGGCCTCGACTTGCTCTTCGGGTGGTACTAATCCAATCTTGGGGAAGAGCTTCATGTATGTGCTGGCATAGCCACGGTTAAACAACAATACTCCTAAGTTAGTGGCAATGTCAATCTCTGCAGGTGAATTATATTGTTCCTTGGGAGCCAGACTCCAGATCACGTGGTGCAACGACTCATTTTGGTTTTGTGTAAGACACTGTTCGCAGCCTGCTAAAAATCTTTCATCACCCAAGGAGTCAAAGATGGGTTGAATAGCATCTACGATCGCTGGTGTCAAAGGGTGTTTATATGGGCGGTGCAACTCTATTCCATTGGCAATGTCACGCTGGAGGGAACACCATGAAGACTTCCCAGTAGGACAATCACTGTGGTTGGGGTTTTCTAGAGTGCTCGAGCAATGCTTTCATATGGCATGTGTAGCCTTGGACATTGCCTTGGCATCTCCCTTGTTTCGGATGGCCTGTCCATACCAGCCTTGCATGCTGTCGATTCTCTTGGTTGTCAGGCCACCAACGCCACCTAGTCCCTTTCGACCATCAGCAAGCTTTTTGCCTAAAATGCAGACATCACAAAACGAACCTCAAATAAAACAGCTGTTTTTTTTTTCAGAGGGGGTGGGGGGTGGGTTAGTGGTCAGTGCCACCTTTTTTGTGGGAGGTTTTCC
>CALNXI010000303.1:42500-45200 GCA_942486025.1 Porites evermanni
CCCTTCTTGCTCTTCAACAAGTCATAACTTTAGTGATTGAAAGACGACTGGACTGTGCTTCGGTTCTACAAGAAATTTTCAACAACGTTCGCATTTTGTTTTTAGAATTGACAAGGAGAAGGGAAACTCAAACAGGCTCTCCCTGTAGTAACCTGGCAATCTATTCGTTAGAAATGCCAAAAGTTGAGCGAAGTGGCCGGCCGGGTAGGCCACGGTTTGAAATCAGTGAGGATGTTCTCTTGGAATTGCGGTCATATTGGTTTTACGTGGAAACAAGTTGCAGACATGCTCCTTGTTTCAAGATGGACTATAAGAAGACGTGCTGTTGTGTATGGTTCACAGGAAACAACAGGTTTTTCTGCATTATCTGATGAACAGATTGACTTTTATGTCAAACAGTTTATTGAAGAGCATGGGAATCTTGTGGGATGTTCTATGGTGCAAGGCTTTCTTAAGTCTCTTGGCTTCAAGGGGGGGGGGGGGCGAAAAACAAAAAAAAAATCATGCAAGGGAAAATTAAGTGAAAAAAAATTCATGCATGCTGAGTAGACCAGGAGAAAAATTTCTGCATTGGCCTTCCACACATTTTGCACAAATCTCAAGAAGGCAGGCAGGAAAGCATACTGTGTGAAAAACATCAGCCCTTTGAATAAACTTCCTGTTGAATTTTGGTCTTGTAGATAATCATACCTGATATAAAAAAATATATCTAAGGCTTGTAAGCTTATCATAAATTTTAATAGCTGTCAATTTCAGATATGATTATTAAATAACTTTAAATAAATTTGATTATACTTTTCTATGTATTATAAAAAAATCAACATCTTATAAGGTTATCATTTCCTTACTTTGTGTTTTATAGCTAATATCTGGAACAAATCATTTCTTTTAAATACCATGCATAGATAACAATAATCAGAGTATTCCCCACAAATCGAAGGAAACACCCAGAATATATATTATTTCTTGGTACTTCTAACAAGCAACAGATAAATAAAAATAAAAATAACAAAAAAATCTATTTTCTTAGATTTTGTTTTTACAGTTGTTGCCGGTCCTTTTAGATAAATGGAACTAACTCAAAGATACATGTTCTTTTCAGACTAGCAGCCTAAAGACTTTAAACATTTGGTCAAATTTATCTATTTTTACCACACATTTTTTGACAATTTCCGTTCTGGTTCTAGATAATAACAATATCATCATCATAATTGTATTTTACAAACAAAAACTTTAACGTATCAATATGGTAAGAATATATCATAATTTGTCAATGGTAGAGGTATATTGCAGAATGCGAAACACTGAATGCAGAATGCAGAACGCAGAACGCCGACAACCCGGCAACTGATGAGGATCGTGAGGAGAACGAAACCATGGTCTTGCCTGATCACAAACAGTGGCAATAACAAAACAGTTTAAAGACTGTTAAGCTTATTCAAAGCTATTACCAAGGGAGGAACTACGTGCTCCAGTCAAAAGACTCACACTGTCTTTAGAAAAACACTAAGCTGGAGTTTACTGAGTCACAATTCGATTCTCCATAGTAAGTTTATGTAGCACTAAAATCACATTTGCTCAGTATAAATGCAGAACCTTCCAGAGCATAATCTACCCAGCAGATAAAAACAACTTTATTGGAACAAGTGATGATGGACTTTCCACCGTAGAAGTTGAAGATGTCAATATCGACTTACCTACTGACACCTTGACTTTGCTTAGGCAAAATATTGATCCGTTGCAACATTCTGATTCCTTTGGGATTGATCTGTTTCAGAATGGTTTATTGGTACTAATGCAGGCTGGAGAGTAGAATAGGATATCTCAAGGGTGATAAGGGCTGACTATTTGACTTTTAAGTGGGGACCAGTTGGATTTTCTGGTATTTGGCTTGACCAAGAATAGACCATTAAGCGTAATTGTATGTTTTGACTTCCCAGTGTAGGTCATATGATGTTCCCAAGGGAATTCTACCAAATTTATGAATTAACATTAATTCAAGTGAAAATTTTTAAACCTAGGTTGATTCTAAATTTCATTTTTCTCCGAGCCCTAATTATATGTGGATTAGGGCTGGGAGACAAAGGAAACTGAGAATTAACCTAGGTGAAAAAATTTTAAGCTGAATATTTAATGTTAATTTTGACCTTTAACATATTTGTTAATTGAACTGAATTGGGAAAACAAAAGATAAAAGCTAAAGGTATATATTGTTTTTCAAGACTACTACTATGATAGCTTTTTTGCCTACTTTTTTAGGGGTTATTAAATATATTACTACTAGTTCCATACAATAATTTTTTACATTCAAAGCCTGTTTGAAGGATATTTTTTTATGAAATCTCCCAAATTCCTCACTCCACCACCCCCTGAAAAAAAAAAGTCAAAGGTCAGTTCCAACTCTGTTTGGATTTCCCTGTGTAATGTGTGTATGACAATGATGATGGTGGTGTGAAGAGTACAGTGGAGTTTCATAAAAAACGAGTTAGTTTGATGCTGTGGAAGGGGAGTTAGGTTCTACAACTTACAGAATGCATTTGATGATGTATTGTGGAGGTATGGCAAGCTATTTGGTATACAACAGCCATTACATTGTATTATCTTGAACGCAGGATTTATTCTGTACATTAATAAAAATCATGTTACTCATATGCTTAAGCTTAGGGAAGGACCATTAGAAAAGTTATGGGGGGGGGGGGG
>CALNXI010000303.1:50827-75088 GCA_942486025.1 Porites evermanni
TATTTTACATTTTACATGTACATCATTAAGTCCTAGGACAAAATAAAGTTAGCACACAGAAATAAATACATGGATAATAATGAACCAAAAAAATGAAACTTTCACACATGTGTTACATTATACAGTTATACATCAACTTTATGTACATGACACATACATTCCAGTCAATAATCAAAATTGAGTAAATATAAGCACATCAGTCAGAGCACACAAATTGAAACAATACATTTTTTTAGGTGTACATGTACAACCTGAACAAAGGATGAACACATTTGAAGTGCCATGATTTTCTTACTGTCAACCGTCTTGCTTCCCCACAGTTTTGCATCAGCTGTAAAAATTCATCTTCCTGATTAATGGTTTCAATGTCAACAGGTCTTGCATCTCTAATCTGTAAATTTTATAATGCTGTTATGTCATGGAATAATAATTATTGTAATAAATTTTGCCCACTATGTCTTAGAGTGAAAATTACTTTCCTTTTGTCATAGAATTAGATTTAAGGACCTAATTAAGGATTGTACATTCATTCCTTTTTGAAGAAAATTATTTTATTATCCTCATTGAATTTTTTAGCAAAAGAGCAGAGAAAAACACTTTAACTAACCAATTTAAATACCTAAATGCTAACACTGTTGACTGTCTTTTCAAAACCACCCACCACATCAAAAAGTCAAAACTAAAACATATTAGTTTACTTTTACTGTGTCAATTGAAGGATTTTGAGCATAATGTAATATTAAAACAAGGGAAAAAACTAAATGTAACACTCACCCTTGTGACATAGTCTTCCAAGATTCCATCACTAATGCCTAAGACACTAGCTCTTGTTATTCCCTGCTGCAAATCTCCAGTTGCCACATACCAATATACGACTGGAGACAAATAGGGGAAGCCTGGCCCACCTTGGATCATACTGTGGGCGACCATTTTCCCAAGAACTTCAAACACACCATTTAGCACATTGTCACTACGGTAAATAGGAACTAGACGTTCATATGGCCCTTGGAACATCTTCAACCCTGCATCTCAATTGCCAGTGCAAGGAAAGCATCTTCATAAGCTTGATGAAGCAATCCACCATTATCAATTGCTGGCTCTCTTCTGAGCTGAATCTTAATTTGCAAATCTGGATTAAAGTCGGGGTCCTTGTAATATTGAAATAAATCAAGAATCAGATCTTCTCTGTCAACTTTAATCTTCTCAGTCAGACTATACCCCTTTATTTTCAACTTGAGCTGCTTAAGTATCCCGGACGCATCCATACATGTATCAGACTGCACACATGTACATGCACTGTCTGCTTTCTCACTCAACTTCTCAGCTGCCAATTGAAGAGAACCACATTGGATCAGGGTATCTCTAATTTCACTTAGTTTGGCCTCAGGGAACAGAACAGTCAGAGAGGAAATATTTTTGAAATTTGACTTTGAATAAATCCTTCAGTTCTTGGCGAATTGTTTGTTCATCGGCACCCGTCAACAAATCAAACTCCCCTTTCACTAAAATCATTTCCTCCTACATTGTGTATTCATCATTTTGACTGTCATCTTCTTCCTCGTCATCAGCGTTGAGATTTACTTGATCAAGAAGAAACACTGTCTTCGGTACAACATGCGCCCTTTGCTTTGAATTTCTATCGTGTGCACGAGCAGACATAGCTGGTGCATTTCGAGAATTAAATTGAGAATTAGAAGCTGATTGTTGTTCACCTGTCCCGCCAAGCTGTCTCGCACTAAAGGACGCAGATGAACGAATCAAGTTTCTCGTTCTATTCACCAGAGTCTGGTTTGTAACATTTCCACGTGTATTAAGTTCTTCTCGGACACATCTTCAAACTACGTCCTCCAGTGAATCTGAATTGTCCGCCATCTCAAAATGAATGTTTGCACTAGGAAGAAGAATATTATGGAATGTATGAAGATGCTAGTGCCCAGGCCCTCTTCGACTCCTATTTGGGAACAAGGTTCTATTGCATTGTGGGAAAGCACTTTGTTTACAGTGTTTGAGTTGGTTGTTGACAACATACCTTTGCGTGATGGCAATTGGAGCTTGACCTTGAAGGGCCGAGTTCTAGAATATGGCGGGAATATGGGGTCGATGTCGAATGATTCTCGAAAACTGAGAAAAACTTTTCGTTGAAAGAAAGGAAAGCTCATTTCTTGAGCTTGACGCAATACTCTCTAGGCGTTGAATTGAAATTTGTTGAATGTGTTAATTTTTGTTGTTGAACTTGATTAAAATATGCCGTGACCTTGAAAGAAAATCCGTTGAACGTGACTTGATTTTGGTGAGNCATCTTCAAACTACGTCCTCCAGTGAATCTGAATTGTCCGCCATCTCAAAATGAATGTTTGCACTAGGAAGAAGAATATTATGGAATGTATGAAGATGCTAGTGCCCAGGCCCTCTTCGACTCCTATTTGGGAACAAGGTTCTATTGCATTGTGGGAAAGCACTTTGTTTACAGTGTTTGAGTTGGTTGTTGACAACATACCTTTGCGTGATGGCAATTGGAGCTTGACCTTGAAGGGCCGAGTTCTAGAATATGGCGGGAATATGGGGTCGATGTCGAATGATTCTCGAAAACTGAGAAAAACTTTTCGTTGAAAGAAAGGAAAGCTCATTTCTTGAGCTTGACGCAATACTCTCTAGGCGTTGAATTGAAATTTGTTGAATGTGTTAATTTTTGTTGTTGAACTTGATTAAAATATGCCGTGACCTTGAAAGAAAATCCGTTGAACGTGACTTGATTTTGGTGAGGTTGATTGAAATCTCTCTTGACCTTGATAAAAAATTTGTTGAATGTGAAGACAATTTTGCTTCTTGAATTTTGCACCATTTGGCTTTCCATTCTCGATCACTCCATTCAGCAAATTTATATCAACTACAATGTTGTTTCTTTTCTCTGTACGGTCTTCTGAGTCGATTTCAGAGCAAAGTTTCCGAGCGGTGACGCTTGTGTTCGACTCCTCCTCCTCTAGCCATTTTACTTGATCAAACCATGATCCCTTGTCTGACTGTGCCAGTGTAGTTTTCTAATGCTCCGAAATACTTTCCGTTGTCCTTCTCTGTTTCTTCCGTTTTCATGTGCTAGTCCAGGGACAGTCCGATTTCTGTTTCACAGGCTTCATATTCCTTAGATGTTTTGATGATTGTCGAGAGTAAGTTTCCGAAGAGAGTAGAGTGTTTTGAATTATCGATCCCGAGCTACGCCAGCACGCGCTCTTGAAATACGACACTTGAGTGTTTTGTCATGCAATAGACAGGGGCTGTCAATCACTTTTCGCGCGCAACTTAACATATTCACTGTCAGATGGAAAAGACGTATTTAACTTCCAGAAGCCCGGGCCACTGGGATTGGTATTGTTTGCAAGGTGGAGCGTTATCAAAGAATGGTCTGTTTTGTACCCTGGCAAAATGTCAGCTTTTGTACTTGCCGAACTTAGACTATTACTCGTCAAGAAAAAGTCTAAGCGACAGTGAATTTCGGGCTTGCTTCTTCTCCAAGTGAATCTTTTGATATCCGGATTGGAGACCCGCCAAATGTCGATAAGGTCTAGCAAATTTATTATGTTTTGAACTTTCTTCAAAGAATTTTTGTGAGTGGTCAGTCTTCCTCCCTTCTTATCATTTTGGACGTCCAATACTAGATTAAAATCGCCACCCAGGATAATGTCCTCGCACTCGAAAGAGAGGAGGTGGCTGAGAACATTTTTAAAAAAATTCGGATTGTCGTCATTTGGCGCATAAATGTTTCCAAGGTTATAGTCTTATTTTCAAGAATAAATCTACTGAAATAAATCTTCCAACTGGATCAGAAAATTGTTTCTTGATTTCGAATTGAAAGTTGTTGTTGAACAGGATGCATACCCCTGCACTTGAGCTAGAAACGCTACTAAAAATAGCTGAGAAGCCCCATGCTGATGACCACAGTCGTTGTGTTTGTTTGGTGCAGTGATCTTCTTGAAGAAAGAATATTCCAAATTTTTTCATTCTAAGCCAACGAAAGGTTTATCGCCTCTGAAGGTTGTTGGATAAGCCCCTCACATTAAGAGAACAGATTATCAATGCGTCAATTGGGAACTTGTTGATCATTAAAAGTAGTGAACTGGAATGCAGAAACAGAATGCAAATTACGATAGTTAACACCCGAAAAAAGAAAACAACGGCTACACTGGAAACATAAAACTATAAACACAAACAAAAAAGAGGTACAATTTAAGCGGCTTAGGTAGAACATACCTTGAAACAGAAAGATTGGTGAATCTGGAAAGGAAGGAAAAGGAAATAGTTTAACTTTAGAACTTACAATATACAAAAAGGAAAGAATGCGTTGTGTGCAAACGGCGAAGCAAACGTGGAGTACTAGTCTCAGTGGTAAAGGTTGCAATAGCAATTAACGAAAAGGCAAGTGAGAAAAATCGAATTGTACTGACCCGAGTGAAGAAAAACTTCTATGAGCGTGTAGATTCAGCTGCAGGTTTAAGTTCATTGGGTATGTTACCAACATGATAAACGTTATCATTTATTACTAGATTTCTGTCTAGTACTTTCGCGCTCATGCCTTTCTTCTGCGCTATGAACATCGCTTTAATTAGTTCCTTTCTTTCAAGCTGTATCGCCTTTGCATAGTCTTTAGTTATGTACGCATTTGGATAATCCGTCGAGTGTCTCAATCTTCCTTTCGCTTTAAGAACGCGGTCCATATCTTCCCGGCAGAGAAATCGCGCAATGATGGGTCGGGGATGGTGAGGGGAGTCCTCAGGCCAACGTGGCTTACCGACTCTGTGGACAGCATGAAAGTATATATTCTGTGTGTTTATGTTCAACCCGTTCTCGACGATATCATAAACGGTGTCAGTGCAGTTCTCGTGTTCTTGCTCCGGTATATTCATAAATCTGAGGTTCTCTCGGCGAGTTTTTCAGTGCGATGATTTTTCCTGTTCTTCGGATAGCTTCGTATTTAAAAGGTTGATTTGACACTCCTGCAGAGCAATTTTTGCTTTAGCGCTTTGTGAAACACCATTGTCTTCGAGCTGTTTTTCCAAACTTCTATTTTTAATTCATCTTGGAGATCTTTGATTGTGTCCCACGCTGCGTTCAATAATGTTTCCATATCGTTTACTGTCGATTTTACTTTCTCAATTTCTTCATTGAGTTCATGTCTAAGACATGATAACTCGGACTGCCAAAGAGGTCCTTCCATTCGAGATTCCAAATGACACAACTTATCCATAATGCTGAGTTGTTGTTAATGTTGAGTGAGATGTGATCGTCGTCCTTACCTGGTGTCCTATCGCGGAGCAAGCGTTTCGGCGATGGTTGATATTGTGAAGAGGATGAACTCAAACAGCGTGTTTCACGNGGGGATGGTGAGGGGAGTCCTCAGGCCAACGTGGCTTACCGACTCTGTGGACAGCATGAAAGTATATATTCTGTGTGTTTATGTTCAACCCGTTCTCGACGATATCATAAACGGTGTCAGTGCAGTTCTCGAGTTCTTGCTCCGGTATATTCATAAATCTGAGGTTCTCTCGGCGAGTTTTTCAGTGCGATGATTTTTCCTGTTCTTCGGATAGCTTCGTATTTAAAAGGTTGATTTGACACTCCTGCAGAGCAATTTTTGCTTTAGCGCTTTGTGAAACACCATTGTCTTCGAGCTGTTTTTCCAAACTTCTATTTTTAATTCATCTTGGAGATCTTTGATTGTGTCCCACGCTGCGTTCAATAATGTTTCCATATCGTTTACTGTCGATTTTACTTTCTCAATTTCTTCATTGAGTTCATGTCTAAGACATGATAACTCGGACTGCCAAAGAGGTCCTTCCATTCGAGATTCCAAATGACACAACTTATCCATAATGCTGAGTTGTTGTTAATGTTGAGTGAGATGTGATCGTCGTCCTTACCTGGTGTCCTATCGCGGAGCAAGCGTTTCGGCGATGGTTGATATTGTGAAGAGGATGAACTCAAACAGCGTGTTTCACGTTGATTCCCTGTAGAAATGAATTTAAAGATGATTATATGACCAGAGGGTGTTTATATAGCGGCTTCTGTCCCTTTCCGAATGAAGGAATCAGAATTTTTTTTTTTCGCGATTTTCGGCCATCATGCTCTTCCCAGTCCCCCATTACCATCTTAAGAAAAAGCAAAAAGGAATCATAGATTCTTTCCTCTGATCAGGAAACCTGCTTTCCTAAAATTAGCAGTGATTAACTTCTGAATTCAAAAAAGAAAACATGCCCTACACAGTTAGTTGTTTGCTGGCGATATGTTTGAATATATATGTACTTTTCAAGTTAAAATTGGAGATTTGCTCTATAGATTTGTGTATAGTTTCAGATAAATTGTTCTAAGCAAGCAAAATTCCTTACAAAAACTTTTACAGAACGTGTTTCATTGTCAATAATTTGTACATAACCAGATATAGTTCCTTAACAAAGCAGAATTACTTATAAATAATGGAATGGGATGTGCTTACAAACTCAAAACCTTTGCACACGGTCAGTCCTTCGCTAGCCACACGTTTAAATATCCGTAATTTTCAACATAAAAAAAGAAATTTGCTCTCTGATTTGTGCACATCTTCAGATAAACTGCTCTTAACAACATAAAACTACTCCTAAACTGAAACTGAACGTGTTTTTAAACTGAAAAGCTTACCTGTGAAAGAAAACAGCGTCGAACCAAAATCCAATATGGCTGAAGGCAGCATACGGCGTCTAATGGCTACACATTGTTGTCCAAACAATGGGCTATTGTCTTTCCAGGCCGCTGAATGGTGGAGAGGGTCGATTGTGTTGGAAATCGGAAATATCTTAGCGCGAGGCTCGGGTGATCGTCGGCAACCTTCGGAAGGCCTCGCCAAGGTTCGGAAGCGATGACATCATTTAGCATAAAGGAAGGACACATGAGCAGTTATTATAGTATAGTAAAAAGTGAACTTATGTGTAATCGGTTCGGTCAAGTCAGACATGTGGGAGAGAAAAAGTGTCCCCTGCACAGGGCCTATGCGCAAACCAGAACGCATGCGCAATACCAAAAATAGGAAAAAAGATGTAAAAAATGCAAAGGGGAGAATCGAACTTACACCTTAGAATGTTGGGAAAGAGGGGAAGCCCGTTCTAACGTTAACACCATGTGCTAGCGCGTTCTGAACTGAAAGAAAGAAGAAAAATTAAAAAAGTCTTTCCGACATTGATAATCGATAAAGGCCGAAAAGAAGGTCCCGATTGGGATTCGAACCCGAACTTTCTGTGCCACAAACAGACGTACTAACCACTATACAATAGGGACAATCACAATAAATGGATTCAAAATATTTATTGATAAAACAGTGGAATAATTACAAAGTAGAAACCAAAACGACAGCTCGGCTGGGAACTGAATCCAGATCTTCTGCGTCAAAGTAGTTCCAGTTTTTAAATCAGGAGATGAATCTAAGCCTGTCCTGTTTACAGTTACCAGAATAGATCTATTACTAATGAAAATTACTATGTTGAACAAGTTATAACTGAAAATATGAAGCGAGCCTTCTCTATTTCCGGTGCTTTAATTTGGAACAGTATTCCACTTTCTATCAAAACACTTAAAAAAAATCAATTCAAAAGCGAACTAAAGAGAAAACTCTTTGAAATACTGGGAAAAGAGGACGACTATATTAGCGTTTCTGATATTACAGGGCAATTCTCAAAATCGTAACATGGTGTACTTCCGTATGAAGTACAGTCTGCCTTCCTGTCTCACTCTGGTTATAAACCACACGACAAACTAGATTGCTTCTGGGATTGTTCGTTTAATATATATATATATATATATATATTTATAGAATTATCTTTTTTCCCTTGTACCCGCCTTGAATAGCCTTCGCTAATTGCGGCACAAGCTTTGTAAGCTATATTTAATTTGAAATAAACTTGTTGTTGTTGCTTTGTTGTTGCTTTTGTTCTGCATGACAGGCAGAGATTTTAACCGTTGTACTACCGAGACCATTCATCATAAACCCTCCAAAGTTTAATACATTATACAGGCATGTTGAGACTACGTTAAAAGGTATCTTGAAGTTCTAATAAAGCGTCTGGAAAATCATAAATGTTCCTGACCCCAACGATAGCTGTTTTGGGTAGAAAGGTGGGTAAGGCAAATTGCTCGTCTGACATTTGATCACAGGCGTAGAATAAATCTTGATCGTGTCTGTACCAAAAGCAAATGTTGCGTTGCACATCATACACGTACAGGATTTTCTTGAGAAGTTTGGCCATTTCCACCGCCCAACCGGTACCTCCAAAGCATAAGTTACTTTCAGGTTGAAAGGTGGTAAAGGCGAGCATCATTTCTGCTTGTTTCACCACATGATAATTTCGGTGAATGTACTGTAAGCTGATGGGATTGCTCAAGGGTTTGTTCAACCGAGCAGACACTTGGTTCGTGATCGGAATGGCTTCTCCCAACTGTGAATGAGTTAATGGAGACAGGTATTTGCTTCTTGGGTGACAAGGTGGAATAAATATCTGTACAGGTAAACCAAAGTCTCTGGCGAAGCATTCTGCTTCTAAATCGACTCCGCTAGTGCCACCACTAATAATCGTAAAAAGATTCCACATCCGACATCTTGCTCCATGGAATGAAAGAATCACATAGTCAAAGGGAAATATAAATAGACCAAACAATGATGCACTGACGTCAATGTCCAGAGAATGAACAATGCAATGACGTCATTGCCCTGACATGTTCAATTCCCACAGGACTTGAGGCTTTTAGAGCATAGTCATCAAAATAGGCAATGGCTTTTTCACAAACATGTTCAAAAATCTCTTTGTCATGAGACAAAAACGTGTTCAATTCATCAAAGGTGAAATTATGGCGCGAGATGGCATCTAAAATGATAGCTTGCCTTGTACTTTGGAACGTTTGATAGAGTTGAAAAGGGTGTCCATGTTCCTTTCAGAAAAGGCAGTATTGAATGGAACTCAAGCAAGTCACTCGTTCATTTTATAATCCACATCTGGTTGTCTCTTCAAGAATTTAAAAAAGGCCGTCGTTTCTTTGTTTAGTTGATTAAAAATCTCTTTGTTCAAAGCATAGAGATTGTAATTCAATTCGTCAAAGGTAAACTCTGTATTAGCCAAGGCTTCAATGAGCAAAGCGCGAATAAACTCTTTGTACTTGGAAAAGTTTCCAGGATCTAGTTTTTTCAACAACGTGTCCATCTTCCAACTCTTTGACAGCAGTGTTAAGTCTTGTCAATTCCTCCGGGGCAGATTGAAGTTGCTAATTTAACGTCTTGATTTTCTAAACTAAACTAGCGCAAAAAATCACGGCTTCTCCCACAATAGCAAACCACTCGTTGTCAGTCATCACTGATGGTGAGTCAACAACATCACTTGCTTATATTGACAGTTCACGCTCCACTGACTCGTCCACCCTAATGTATTTCCTTTGGGACTCTTCTGACTTCTTTTTGATAAACAGGGTGGACATTGTCACTCGGTTGAGTCATGGTAGGACAAAATGAAAAATGTTATTACAGAACACACTTTTATACCCATTTTCGCATACGTTCGGTTAATTCATCAACATAAGGATCTTCCCATCTTGGGTCAGCTAGCTCTCGCTCAAAAATATACTGCACTGTTTTACATTTGCCATCTCAATTGTTAGTCACTCAATCTAATCCTAACCCCTTGTCAAAGACATCCTCTTTCTCGTCATTAGTGCAGTATTCACATAGGATCCAATCGAGCAGTTCATAGCATCGTTTTTTCCATATATTTCGTTGCTGATTGACTTCTTGGACGGTGGGTTGCACTTTCAATGGTTTTCGTAACCACCAACTGAGCTTACACGCCATGACGCGAGCGCAATAATCGTGCAAAACAGGAAGCTTGCCATGATCGTGTTCTCTACACCAAGCTCTATCATCACCGGGCTTCATCACTTTGGTGGTGCCTATAGGACATTCCACGAGCTTGTTGAAATCCAGTGAAAGGTGAACAAAGGGAATGTCCATGGCTTGAAGCACGTCTTTGAGTGGTGTTGCCTCTAGCAAACCCACCGCCGGGTAATCGGAGGGACAGTGGGTCTTGTACCATTTCTAAACATCAGCAGCAACCAATTCTTGATCTCGGCCAGAATTGTCGTCAAAGGTTAGCCCATGATGGTACTTCATTTGCTCATCAATACTCATTTGGGTCTCATAAAGCAGGCAAGTCATGTCCAGGAGAATAAGACAACAAACGATGATGATATCCTTCTCGACTACATAAACCAATTTCTAGATAAAGAAAAAACTCATCGGTGATTTTTAAACCGTGACAGAAAGCAACAACACCCACAGTCTCCATACTTTGAGAGTGAATGAAATCTCTAGGTAGAGGGACGCTACTTAGAAGGTCGCAAACGTGACTAGATTGACGTCATTGACCCAAGCGTAAACAATGTAGGGACGTGATCTGCACTTGCCCGCTCCCTAGGGAGAAGCGTTGACGTCACTGCCCAATTCCCTTAGGACCTTATTGCTTCATAAAATAATGCGTGTTATATGAAAAGAATCATTATGTGCAAACTTCAAGAACCGGCTGTTCGGCAATTGCAACAAGTGAGAATGTCAAAGCCACAATCCTCTCAACTTATTCACACCATATTTGGTTCTTCTGATGAAGAGTCCCTAACTACTCCTGAACAAGCTAAGATGCAGCAATTGGAAAAACGAATGATGGAACCTCATGTACTAATTCAAAGAAACAACAAACGTCCCAAAGGCAAGAAAACCAAGAAAACAGTGAACCGTAAAGAAGTTACTGATGATCCACCATATGCTGGAGACGAACTACGAGTCATTCCACCTCAGCCAACAGTGCCCACAAACCTTTTAATGCCTGGCCCGTCATCAACAGGATAACTAGCAGAGTTTCCTGATCAAATCATGTCTCTTCCAAGCTATGAAGAGATGACAATGGATGACATGTTTAATGGCGGACCTAGGTCAATGGAAACACAACCTGACCCTGTGCAAGTGTTGGAAGAGGGAGTGGCAGTGACGCAGGATGGGCGAACCGTGGAATGGTGGCCTGTGGAGGAAACGGTGGCTCAGACAGAGGTCTACGAGTATTTCAAAGATTAAAACAGACCTTTGCATACCAACTTTGTCCTTCCTAAACAAGGGCAATACTCTACCTGCCCTGTCGTTTTTGGAAGTGTTGAGAGTAAGCAGATTGTGGCTGAAGCGTTATGTAACGAGATACACACCGAAATACTCAATCAATGGAGAATCCTTAGCTGTGAATGTGGATTAGTGCCCAAATTGCAGTTGAGTCAGACACCCAGAAACAAGAACAGTCTTCCTAGGCTTTCCCAAACCTCGAGACGCCAGATGTAGGTATTTTCAGTGGATCCATCAGGCCCCCAAACCACACTATAAGCCCAAGACAGCAACCCGAGCAGCCCTCAAGAAACGACTGAATGACATGGTCAGTGAAAAAATGACCTTTCACAAAAAGGAGAAAACAGAGGGAGGGTTTCAATTTCCTTAAAACATTGTAAAAACGTGTGATTCATTAGTTTTTTGCTGCGTGAGTGCATGTTGTTTGTCATGTCTTGCCCTTTCCCTTGGGACGGTCATTGACGTCATTCACGCAAGTGTAGACGTGATGCTCTGCACTTGCTCGCTCCACAGGGAGGGATTGACGTCATAGGGGTTTTGTTAAATATACGGCATGTGTTGAACCATGATCAGTTATCATCATGAGCTTCCACGGGAATGAACCCTTAAGCACTCAGTTTCTTTTAGTCTTTGGGGATCAAGAGAAACCTTGTCCCTCGTTGTATGGGAAAGAAGACGATAAGAAAAAAGTCAAAGAGGTCCTTCAACAAGAGATTCATCCTGAAGTGCATGCCAAATGGGGTGCCAATTGATTCCCAAGATTCAGTTTAGTAAAACCGCCAAAAATCTCAACAAAGTGTTTCTCACGTGTAGTGGTTCGGCTATAGAATCTCGCTGCAAGTTTTTTTCAGTGGATCCACGCACCGTTGTATCCCATGCTAGGTGATCCAACGCCAGACTGGCTTCGAAAAAAACAAACTGACAAGAAACCTTACAAACCAAGACCTCTCGAACCCTACAACCAAGAGAGTCGGACATGGTTGCAACAAGCAGAGCAAAATGTAGAGCAGTGGAAAAGCAACAAACTGAACAAGCCTGGCTCAATCAGTTTGCTGAAAGCACCCGTAAGCAAAACGAACGATGGGAAGCCAAGAAAAAAGCCCCCGTGCTACCAAGCACCTTTCAGTGGAGTCCCGAGATAGCTGAGGTATACAAGAAACGAGAACAATGGGAGGACATCAATACCATGGCCAATTACCAGTTTCAAGCCTCTGTGAAGAACGCCTGGGGACAGGTCCCTCCTAATGATGCAAGTTTAGCGTCCTATTTACAGAAGAGAAAAAACAAAGGCAAACTCCTTTATATATCCCCTGCGGATGAAAAGTTTTCACAAGCCTGTCAACAGCTTCGCAAACCCGCCACTGGATTTTGGCCTCAAAACGAAGCAGCCATTGCTGAGTTTATCCATGGACCATTGCCCTTTGGTGACTTACCAGGAAAAGTGTGCAGTTTGGCCTCCTATTGCCGTAAACGAAAGCAACAAGGGTTACGGTTAACCCCAGCTCTAGAGCGGTTTTTTACACAGTTAGTAGATGTTCATCGTAAGAAAGACCAAGTGTCCAAGTGCCCAAGTGTCATGGACAATTTCTAGAAGGACTTAAACAAGGCGCTACCATAAGATCTGTTAATTTTTAAAAATAAAAAGCCTTTAAAATCTAAATGTTGGTTTTTCTTTTGTTAGGGTTAGGGCGAGGGACATGGTGATTTGCCTACGTTTTTGGATGACTTGCCTACTCGTGGGTGATTTGCCTACGTTTTGGATGATTTGCCTACTTTTATGGTTGATTTGTCTACTCGTGGTTAACTTGCCTACTTTTATGGTTGATTTGCCTTCCTTTTTTTATTTCTTTACTTTAAAGCTAGGTGAATTTGTTTAAATTGCGTGGAATCAATGTTTTTCAACTTTGTTAATTTTTTTTTCACCGATGTTCTTGAGATTGTCAATCATGTAATGTTTCTCGGGCGTCGCAGCTGAATGCGTCATTAGAACGTGCACTACACGCTTGTCTGTATCCTCAGTTCGGTGCAGGGTAGACGCTGCCATCTTAAGCATTCCCATGGAGGACAGAAGTCATCATCGTCAGTACTATCGCTACTTGACAGATGCTTTTCCAAGAGGCGAAGAGGGTCATCTTGCCGTTCTATTTTTTTCCCTGGTGGTAGATAATCCTCAGCATCTGATTCACTAGTAGTAACTCGACGTTTCTTCTTTCTTTCGACAGAAAGTTTGCAATCATAGGCAAGTTCTTTGGAAACTCCCTAATATTTCCTGGCTATTCTGATGGCTGTTTCATATGCTGAGGAGTCCCTGGCTAATTTGTGGTACCGCTGAAGGTGGGTTGTCAAATAAAGTTGGACTCTGTCGCAGAGGGGACAGATTTCCTTTGGTCTACCACGAAATATCTTTCGGCTTTTTCCTTTCCCTTCCTTTCTTTTTGGACCCCGCGTTTTGTTTCCATGGTAGGCCATCTGGATTATCACCATCTGCTCGTGCCAGGGGTATCTTTTCATTTTTTTGGACATGAATCTTTATAATATGTCGTCTGATGACGGTGACAGATTTGTGGCAAATGGGACACGTTCGTCTTTTGTAATGCTTTCTCTTAGACCTGTGCTTAGATGTACTGGGCCGCCCAATTTCTGGTGTTTTTTTTTTTACCTTTTTTGGGATTAAGTAGTCTGCTGAGCACCTTCACTCCCACTGTCACTTGTGTCAGAGCTAGTTTCATGTGTTCTTTTCTTCTTTGGCTTTTTCT
Organism: Porites evermanni; assembly: GCA_942486025.1. Classification (NCBI taxonomy): domain Eukaryota; kingdom Metazoa; phylum Cnidaria; class Anthozoa; order Scleractinia; family Poritidae; genus Porites; species Porites evermanni. Next base: position 64,748 of record CALNXI010000303.1, read on the forward strand.
TGGGTGTACTGGCCCGCTCAGCGCCTCCACTTTCACTGTCACTTGTGTGATAGCTAGTTTCATTTGTTCTTTTCTTCTTTGGCTTTTTCTTGGGTGTACTGGCCCGCTCCGTGCCTTCACTTTCACTGTCACTTATGTCATAGATAGTTTCATGTGTTATTTTCTTCTTTGGATTTTTCTTGGGTGTACTGACCCGCTCAGCGCCTTCACTTTCACTGTAACTTGTGTCATAGCTAGTTTCTTGTGTTCTTTTCTTCTTTGGCTTTTTTTGGGATGTACTGGCCCGCTCAGTGCCTTCACTTTCACTGTCACTTGTGGCAGGGCTAGTTTCATGTGTTATTTTCTTCTTTTGACCTTTGTGGGAACCGTTACTGACCGTCTTAGCTTCTTTTCTTTTCTTCTCTTTTGGTTTACTCTCCTTGTCCCAGCCCATGTCTTTGATTATTTCTCTAATTTCAGCTGCTTTGATGTTTCTGTAACTCTCATCAACTGGTTTACCGTGCTTTGTCTTGTGTAGCAAATTGATGGTTTCTGCTTGATTTTTGTATAATTCCTCCAGAATACGTTTCGCTTGGTACTGTGCGGCATACATCAAGGTTGAATATTACTTAAACTCCAATTGCAGGTTCTCGGAGTCTGGTACTACGTATACGCGTGTTTTAGGGGTAAACGTTTCATCGTCAAGTACTGTATCAAGGTCAACAGGCCTATCTTGTGCAAGGTGGGCCAGACTTTGAAGTTTCTGGCGTGTTGAAAGGATCTTATCATGCCATATGTCATCTGAGTCACTTGAAATAGCCATCGTGATAGTAGCCCTAGGATGTAAGGGTTAGAGTTATAGTCTGAGAAGTTTTTGCTGGTGTCATACAGAGCCAAAGGCTAGTACAATCTCACCACAAAATATCAGTTGAAACGGTCAAATCCTCTTAGAGTTATGGACAGTCAAAGTTTAGCCTCGATTTCATGTAAAATGACCGAGTAGGGGAATAAATCATACTTTTTCCGTCCGCCATGTTGGAGGAGACGTTACCCACCAAATATCACTTCAAACGGTCAAATCCCCTTGGAGTTATGGACAGTCAAAGTTTCGCCTCGATTTCATGTAAATTGACCGAGTAGGGGAAGAAAACCCTCTTTTTCTGTCCGCCATATTGGAAAAAACTTTAACCATTAATAACTAAGAGAATAAAAACATTTTCAACCAAATTTCGTCTGCATTTAGTCCACTTACAGGGCTATAAGAATCACGACGTTTCTGAGAATCTAGTGCAACCTGTTAGCTGATTTAAGCGTGGGAATTTCTACCCTAAATGACGTCACAACTCATTAAATCATGACGTGATCGGCACAAAACTGCTATCAAACGACTCCTTGCAAAGTCATCTAGCTAAGCAATGCAGTAATTAGAACCTCATAGTGCATTAAATGCAATTAACTGTTTTAAGGGCACTTGAGAGCACCGTTAACTTAAACAGAGACTGCGCACAAGCGGCTGTGCATAATGGCAAAAAAAATATCACCAACAGTGATTCGACCACCTGCATACAAACGCATCCAAGCGTAGGCGACTGACGTCAATCTAACTTCATTTGGCTGAGCTAGGCAGGTTGTCTGACGCATTTGTTTTTCCCTAAAGACTTTGTTGAGCGTTCTAAGTTGCACGTTTACTTTTTTCCCACGTTTTTGCGCTATATCTGTTCCTTCAAGTCACGTTTATTTTTCTCTGTCTTTGGCTTAAGAGATTAGGCAGCCATCATGGTATTGTTAACCGCCATCTTGTTTGACGTCATTGCCTGATAGACTGCACGTTTTGCCTTACACGCAACGTTTATTTTTTCTTTCATGTTGTGTTTCGCTCCCTCTTCCCTTGTTTCCCGAGTCAATAAAACACCATAAAGATTTACTTCCCCTTCCTTTTTTATTGGTAACCTATTTTACAGCTCGGGACGTATGGAGCAACCTACAGTTCTCCGCCCAGTTCGATATAGTCTTCAAATAAGTCAAAATACATTTCAACACATTTTTCATGCATAAGTTGTCTTTCTAGAGGTGTTGCCTTCATGTATTTTCAGTAAGTGTACTCCGTAATTTCATCTATACATAATCTTATGCTTACAATTCTTATACAGTGTGTGCATAAATTATCGTTTGCCGTATTTTTCCATTCTGTGTAATCACCATACTCTCTCTGTTTCAATTCTTCAAATGTCGCTCTGGAAATACATAAAAGCAACCGTTTTACAATTCATTATTTTTAAATAAGAGGTGCGCATCGGGTTTTACTCTATAAACTCGGTCAAACGTTGTGTTCGCTTCTATCACATCAAATTCCTCGTAACGGCCAAATTTGATCCACTCGTCTAATAGTAGTTTAAAGACGCCTAAGCGGATATCGCAATGGCAAGTTTTATTCGTATAACACTATAAGGTGAAGGGGCACTCTGGCAGCATTCTAATTTCCATTCGTGCCATTCTAAAAAATATAACAAAAAGGACACCCTTATTCAACGCGTTAATTCTCGGATCCCGCTCTCGATTCCAGTCAATGCTTTCCCCCTTCCACGCTGTCCTGAGACCATCCAAGGTTAATTGTAATTTAACAATCCGCTCACAATGCCCACACACTATAAACGACAACCACTTGCTAAAGGGGCAATATTTGATTTTTTTCCACTTGTTTAAACTCACGATCATAATTCTAGAATAAAACAAAAAACACTATTTTACAACGACAACCATAACACTATTAGACTTGCAGGCTAATCTAAATCTTTATACAATTGAATCCTTTCACATATTGCTCCGAATAAAATTCAAGAACCACACGGTAAATGAAGGTGTCCAATGTACATCAGGGATTAGTTTCAACAGTCCCAGTACTGATCTATAAACAAAACACCTTATTACAAATCTACTATGGTATTTACATAAAGGGGAATATGAAAGTTAACTAACGACGAACAACTTTCCATGACTTTATTAACAAAACCGCAAAACACATCCACCGGCCATTGTCCGTTGCTATTCGCGCCCTTATATGCTTGAGTAATTTTCAATGTGATCCTAGAGAGGAAAATTTGCAAAATAAATTTTCATCGAAAGCGGCCAGTCTAAATCCCTTAACATTCTTACGTTTATAAGCGTCTCTCTGCAAACAAAACAAACATTCATTCTTTTTAGTTCATCACCCTTTTTCAACACAAATCCGACTACTTTAGCAAAATACATAATCTAAAAAAGCGGCCAGTCCAGATCTCTTAGCACTGTTATATTTTTAGAGTCTTCCTACAAAACAAAGCAAATGGGTTCTAAAATAGGTTGCTTGTAAAAGCAACACCACGTGGCTGGGAAACAAACTCCATGTCCAATTGTAATCATCCACATACTTTAATTCCTTCATTACATACCTGAACTTTTTTGCATGTTCTTTTTTATACTTTTTGCGAAGGGCTTGGTATTCGGCCTCTTCCAACTACATTCTCACTGTATGCCAGGGGGGGAGGGATTTTCTTGCTGTTTCACCAGTATTTTTGACTGCTTGGACAGCTAATTCTTGCAACGAGGCAGGATTTCTAATTTCAGGATGGAGAGGCTTGAGAGGTGACAAGGCCATCGTATTTCGCACAACCAATGTAGATCACTGAAGCAACTGGATTCACCATGAATGTAAAGCGAAATGATGCCTCGATTTTAGCGTCACTCTCTATACATTTTAAATTCATAACTTCTTTCATTGGTTCTGTTCGTTTCCCTTGAATCTTTCTCTTTTCCGATTAGTCGTTGCGATTTCACCCCACCCTACCATTTGCATAGAGCACATTTTACGCTTTGTTCTACTACATTTCGAAATCTTACTGTAAAGCAAGTTTCTTACCTTTTTACGCATTTTGTTTGGTTTAGGATAAAAACATGTTACTTCTACTTAATTTCTTACTTTTTCACTTTTAACTTCCAGCAAGAGATAATCCACGCGTCATGAGCTTGACTGCTTTTTCAATATTTCATTACCTTTTCACTTTAAATCCTTTTGCAACGTTTTAGAAAGTTTTTTCCCCTGATTCACTACTGTGCATGCGTTCTGGTTTGCGCATGCGCCCTGCGCAGGGGACACTTTTTCTCCCCACATGTCTGACTTGCCCAAACCGATTACACATGAGTTCACTTTTTTACCTTAGTATAATAACTACTCATGTGTCCTTCCTTTATGCTAAATGATGTCATCGCTTCCGAACGTTGCCGAGGCCTTCCTAAGGTTGCCGACGATCACCCGAGCCTCGTTCTAAGATATTTCCGATTTCCAACGCAATCGATCCTCTCCACCAATCAGCGGCCTGGAAAGACAATAGCCCATTGTTCGGAGAACAGTGTGTGCCTGTTAGACGCCGTATGCTGCTGCTGAACTAAACAGTCTGTAAGTGCCAATTGCATTGTGGGAGTCTTAATCCCTTTGCACTTTGGGAAGTTTTCAATTTAGTAAGAATCGCAAACGTTATCATAAAAGCATAAGAGACACTTACATCAGGCTGTTAGAGGTAGTTTTTTTCTTAGAAGCTATATTGATTCAGACAAACATTTTCCATTGAATCTCTTGCTAAGGGAATTTAATAAATGAAGTGGTAGAGATATAATTACTGGCAGATGCCGAATTTTGGAAAATAATATTTTGATGTCACAAATATTGTTTTGTTTGATTTGCTTAAGTTGATGGATAAAGTGCTAAATCTGGTTATTATCCAAAAGAATCTATATTGTAATGTGGGTTCACCTGTGAACTAATTAATACCTTTAAAATAGGTTTATTTGCAAGGTTCGAGAGGGGCGATTTGCTTAAAATCCAACAGCCTTTCTTATGAAAGCTGGGTAATACTGTTACTTGAACCTTACCTCCTTAAATTTCAATGTGTATTCAAAGCGAAAGACTTGTCCTTTTGATAGGTATATTACTGCTTATATATAGATATATATTTCTTGCTGGCGAGATGGTTTGGCAGCGAGGTGACTGGATAACACCACATGAATATCTGATGTAAAAATGTCCGAGTGTAACAGTAATTAATTAATGAAACTTTTTTATAGCGCTTACATCCACTAGTTCTTCCTGGCACTGTACAACAATATTAAAAAAAGTAATGTTATAGTAATAAATACATAAAATAAGAAGATATAAAACATTAAACTCTAATAATAAATTAAACCATTATTAATAAATTTCCTAAAATGGTAGATCTTTAAATTTTTTGTAAAAGTAGAAACATTGTTCGATTTATGAGTGTCTAAGGGAATATTGTTTCACAGTATAGGGGCACATGTAGAAAATGCCCTGTCGCCATATGTTTTATTACTGGATTTTTGTTGCAAAGAAGTTGTAGGGAATTTGTACGAAGTTTCCTAGAATGATTCTGGTATTGAAGTAATTCGACCAAATACCGAGGGCCAAGACCATTTAGAGCTGTAAAAACCAGCAAAAGTAACTTGAACACAACACGGTAGGAAATCGGAAGCCAATGAAGCTTTACCAGAATTGGACTTTTATGATCAAACTTACGAGCACCACATAAGTTTGAGCAGTTGAAGTTTCCTCAGTTGATATTGGGTAATCCATAAAAAAGAGAGTTACAGTTGCAACGAACGTGCACTTCTTAACTTTACAATAAGGTTTCTCTGCAGAAAGTCACGATACAATTTTCTTCCTTGTCTATTGTTCGTAAAGGGTGTCAATCGCTTGTCCTTTTTGAGGAATAACTTCAACTCGTCAATAGTTAAACTAAACCGACGTTTGGATCTTTCCACTAACCGCCTGTCTTCCTCTGTTGGGGTGATTACAGGAACTTACCCTTTACCTAATATGCTATATCCCCAAGAGATCATGATCGATCATGATCGATCTTCACAACTTCTAGGTACACCCCGTTTTTCTAAACTGTCATGTTTGCTGTCACCTTCTGAAATATCCGGACCTCATGATTTTGGCATTTGTAAGGTGATGCTTTTAGTAATAATGGGCTAAAACTGTTACGATGCGGAGAAAAGCTAGAATTACCAGAGAGTGTTGTAAAATCTTAACGGTGACAGCCAAACTCCCCACCCTTTACAACAATCCGACCTTAAGTGAGCACCTCTCTTATTAATCACATTTCTAGCCTGGGACCAGGTTCTGTAGTGGGGGGAAAAGGCAAAAAAAAAATCGCGAGAGAAGCGAACGTAGCGATAGTCTGGGGAGAAGGAATAGTGACCCCTCCCCTGTCCTCAACTCCGCTCGCCTCGCTTGCCTATTTTTCAGAATTCACCCCGTTTTTTTTTCTTTTTCCCCCGATTACGAAACCTGGTTCCGGGCAATCACATTTCGCTTCAGTCATTTTGCAAGCTTGTTTTTCAGTGATCTACCACTGAACTCCTTTGGACTCGAATTGGAAATTTTCCTGAATCCTCAAGAGCCACAATGTGATGAAAATTAACTGAGGGAAAATAGTGCTGCACCATACACATTCAACTCGGATATTTATAACTTCAGTAAGCTAATAACCTAACCCAACCGCTGACCCAGAGGTGAATAGTTGTTATGGTAGGGGGGAAAGGGGAACCCGCAGCTCTCCTCTAAATCTCAGCGTAACCCAACACAAAACACACACAACCCTGGGGTGCGGCTCGCTTCAACAACAGCAACAACAACAGTTTAAATAAAAGGTTGCACCTATAGTTATAAGGAAGGAAAACACTTTAACTGAATAAGGAGTTCAGGTAGGAACTGGTAATGGTACTCATATCAACATACACCTTCTTAGTCTGCAAAATCTTGATCAGTAATTTATGTAATTTACGCTTGAAAGGGTCTTTGCGCTGTTCACGTAACGTAAGAGGAATTTTGTTCCAAATTCTTACACCACTTCTAGGAAAAGTCAGCCAGTCATTGTAGGTCGTCCATGCCTTTGATCTTGATCGGTCTAGCTGTGGCATCCTTTCTCAAGTAGACCACAGAGTTCTTGGCCCAACAATACTGGTAATGATGTTGTTTTTAAATTTTCTTCGCTTCATACGGGATCGATTGCATCTTTGGCGTTAAATGATCAAAGATTCTGATCTCAGGAAGAGAAGCTTGATCAGGAAGACCAAGAGCAGAAGGGTTTATGCTGCCTGCATCTTTTCAACATTCCATAACACGTTCCTTTGCGAGACGCCTCACAAATTTGCAAAACAGAACCACGGTCGCTTCGGCTGGGCACTCGGTGGGCAGTGTCAATATTTTGTATTGTTACCTCGGCTCCCATCTCGTTGAAAAGTTAAACGCAAAGAGAACTCGTCGACCTTGAGGATTCATTCGCACTTGTCTCCGGGACTCCAATTAATTTAACATTGAATTGATAGCTGTAATCTTAAATCTCCTCTAATTGCGTTGCTGATTGCGTGTACTTTAATTTCCACTTGAGGTAGTCGGGCACTCAGGCGTTTAAGATCATCTTTAGTTGATTCTCAAAAGGAATGAAGGTCGTCGTACTCTTCGCTTAAGAATTGAAGGCTGTGGATACCCTCTTCGGCTGTTGGAACACTGATATTTTCACCGTTAGTATCTGACGGTGTACGTTGAGAGAACATACAGAACATAATCATACAAGAATATTAAACAAACTAACAAAATAATCCGTGTAACAAACATCCTTCCTGTATGTCCACTTGCTCCTAGGAGGAAAATCCTAGACCAGCTGTACTCCATATTCAACGGTCTCCCTGGCAAGACCAACTAAAGAGATTCTAGGAAAAATGAAAAAAAGATGCGTACGAGAAAACTAAATACCTAAGGCGTAAGAAACAGACGAACGCGAGGATAAAGAATCTTTAACGTAACCATCCTTAGCAGATTCACTAGACCAGCAGTCATGCCGCTTAAAAAGGCAATCTGGAACACAAGCATTTGCGGCAGCAATAGCCCCGCCTCTCCTTAGACTATGCGTACCAATAGCGAAAATATCAGGCAAACCTAGCCCTTTCTAAATATCTGCTCATCATAGCAACAGGATAAGTTGCTTTCCCGGATGAAGCTATAACAATCCAAGCTCCATTCCTTTATAGATCAGTTTTACCTAATCAGATAACTTTAACATGTCAATTTCGATTTTAACATCGGAATGAATAAGATTAGCAAGCTCATCAATCTAAGAAAGGTAGCAAAGGCTAGCAAGCATATAACAACAGAACGAATATTATACAAAGAGGCAATTAACTGTCCTAACTGGGAGACTGTGATGCACTCCTACTTGGATGTGTGATAGGCCAATAAACGCTGCGCATCGATAAGAATACACTTCCCCGACAGATGTCCCAAGCAGTGAATCCAGGAAATGCTATAAACTTCTCATTCCAGGGGGAACGCTGCCTTCGCCTCAGTTATCACATGACTTAATTAAATAGCAAGGTGAAACGGAGGTGCAGGAAAAGCTACCAAGCTATTATCTCAGGCCCAAGACTTCAAGCTGTTGTAAGTAGAGAAATACTTGGAGGAAGTACTGGGTGCTCTGGCAGCCAAAGCATCATCCGGTAGAGAACTTGCAAGGGGAAATAAAACCCCAGATACCTAGGGAACAGCAGCCCGAAGATTCGACCACACAGTAGAGCTGAGAACATGTGCAAAGTAAAAGAAGAAAGAACGCACATACATTATAAGATGTAAAAAACCCACTAAAATAAAGAAATAACTAAACAAATAGCCCGAACGCTGAGACAGCAAGACCGTGTTGAAAGACCTAATATATACCCCCGCCAATTTTCCTCATAACAGCACACATGGCTAGACCAACATACGAATTAATTACAAAGTCAAACGAAGGAAAATACTACTCTCCTTTAAATCCCAGTTTGACCCATCACCAAACACACACAACTCTGGGGTGCAGCTCGCTTCAAGCTAAGCGCTGCCCAAAAGAACAAATAAACTAGTGATAGTTGACACTACAGCTGCCCCCGCTCTGTATATTGTCGGTCAATAGCATTCTGGCTCGTTGTGTAGCTCTTTGAAATATACTGATTCATAAGGAAGATTTCCATTTATATTCCATACAATAGGTGAGATAAATACAGGAAACGCAAAGTTCCATGCACAGTTTCAGGTCGATTTACACAGCTTCGATAAAAACATTCTCAGTTTCGAGAATAGTTTATGCTAAACCATAAGAAAAGATTTAATTAGAAGTTGAATTTTTTGGTATTTCTCTTTCACTTTTTACATTCAGTTCATTTTATTTGCCGGAAAGGAAGCATTAGAAATTAAAAGGACGTTTGATCAATTCACACTCGCGCATTCTAGTCTTATTTTAAACTTTACAGGGGAAGGACATCTCTGAGCAGGGAATAAGTCAGCACAGAATTTGATTGTCCGCGCATTTCTGTAATCGTCCATCGTCCTGCTAGTGAGAAGGTAGCCGTTGTTCACTCGTCTTGCTTGTTTAGGGCTGAGTCTTATTCCGATCAAAGAGAGAGAAAGAGTGTCTGGCAAGGTTTCCAATGAAAGATTTGTGAACTCGTGTCTGGCAAACTCTCCAAACGCACCTTATAACTTCTTCTGCGCTTGACGAGTGTTGTTAAAATTTTGGTCCATAACTTTTACTGAAACAACTGCTCCACAGAATGTCACTGATAACACGTAACGCAAAAGAGTGTCGAAGTATGACTGCACAATAAATGTCACGAAATCTACCTAAGCGGTCCCTTGGGGATGTTCTGTCTTTACGTCATCCTACCCATTTCGTACTTGCGAACGCAAACAATAGAAACGTCATCATTACCTACCGATTCCTCGCGGCCCCTGTTTAAGCAAATCGAGATTTTTTCTATATTGACTGTATGACTGTATATTTCAACTGTAAGTAATTTCCTTATTACACGCGCGAGTTACTAGAGTGCCTCCTCGGGATTTCGCCTTCTGGGCGAAATCCCTGCGGGGGCAAAAACATGATAACATGATGCGTGAACACTAACTAAAAGCATCTGCGTAAACTGCCAACTGGTCATGTGCAAACCACCCGCAGACTAGAATGATAAAGACTTAAAGGAACCGCGTAAGCCACGCACTGGCTAGAACAAATTAAAGGGACAGTGTCCCGATTATGTGCACGCGCGAGCGTCATCTGTTTTTTCTTCAAAAGACAATAGAACTGTCAAATTGACTCGACAAGATTTCCTTCCGGAGCGCACCGCCGACAGAGATTTGTTGTTTATATTCTCAAGAAATATTTTAGACTTTCGAAGAAGTCTTTCGTCTTATATAAAAATTTGGCTCGCGGTTCGAAGACTCATCGCGATTTTATCGCTAGCTGGGCCGCCTCGCGACCCGAAAATCTCGTTCCGCTCGCT
>CALNXI010000303.1:79164-96664 GCA_942486025.1 Porites evermanni
TGTGGGGGGGGGGGGGGGTGGAGTAATACAGTTTTGTTGGATATATTACATACTCTTTTTTGTCCCCCTTTTATTAGGGGGGGGGGGGATGCCCAATTTTATTTAAAAACCCCATTTCCCAAAAAAACCCCCCGCAAAGGCAGAGCACCCCCCCCCCCCCCCCCCGCAAGACCTCTGATGCGCGCCAGTTCGGTGGACAGTCTGAAAAAGGCAGTCTCAGGGCAATTACGCATTAAATAGGCAACTTTCCAACACTGAAAAAAAAAAGGGAGAACCATTAGCCATAACAGAAAACTAAGCTAAACCAGTGCTGGTAACATGCGAAGAGAAAGAAATAAGAACAAACCAATCCTTAAATACTCACAAAATAGAAAACCCACTGTATAAATTAACTAAGCAACACACATCCGGTTACGACAGTTTCAAATGAGCGGATTCCAAAAGCGCCCAGAATGCAAATATAAGCTAAACTTTGTACGCTAAAATTTTGCCATTTTACGTCAACTCAGTCGTCGTGTTCGCTTTCATTTTGTTTTGCAAAGTTTATTTTTCCGATAGTTTCAATTCTTGCGTGCTTAGATCTGTATGTTTAATTTTATAACTTATATAGGTATTTGAACCTGCATTCTTTGAAATTATACTTATTTTGTATTAGTCTCTGTAACAAGGTATTCAGAGCTCTGTGTTTTTCACTCAAAATCTCCCCGCTGTTTCGTGTTATCACATTACAAGGGAATACGTTTCCTGCTATTTTTTGGCCACTTCTCAAGGGTGTTTTTTTTAAAAGTGTTTTTTCGTATCTGGCGTGCCACACGTTCTAGCCTAGAACGGGTAATAGTATTTAAATAGAAGTATAGCATTGATGTAACTTAACAAGGATGTATGTACATCAGATGACCGACGCATCCTAAATAAGCTTTTCACATTGATTGTCTCGTGTTAGTGCAATCATAATTGTCTGTTTTAGACTCTAGATCAATAAAGGTGTGTCCGTGACACACGGATAATGCAGACGGTATAAATGGCATATCCTCTTGGCGTCCGTAATAACCGGTTTCTATTGTGCATGTATAGAAAAACAGAAGGGAAGAAACGAGGGTAACTAGGGTTAAATATAGCTTAATAGGGTGAAACGTGGTCAACTTGCGGTGATTATGGATAAACGGTTTTTAACGTGGGCAACTTAGGGTTGATTTCCAGTGGCACGTAACTTTTACGTGCGTACGTCCGTATTTACGTTCGCAAATAAAATAGAGGAAATGCATGAGAGCTCGCTTGTAAGCGTAACAGTTGAACCTCGCTCAACTTCTCGTTTAGGCTCAGCATTTTTTACCTTGCCTCTATTTTATTTACGTGATTAAAATTTACGTGCGTGGCCAAAAACGCGTCAGTGGGGATCAACCTTTAGCGTAAACACAGATAAACGTTGACAAACGCGGGCAACTAGCGGTAGATGTGGGCAAAAGGGATGTAAAGTGAATAATTTGGGGTGTATATTGAAAACCGTGATGAAATGTGGGTAATTTAGGGGTAAATATAAGTGAACAGGGTGAAGCATGGGTGACGGGTTGCCCATCCCATCCGATGATGGATACCCTAAGGGATTTTTAGGAAAGTTTAAAAACGGGGGGGGGGGAGGGGGGCTGATGGCGGATATCTGGAAGGGGGAACAACTGGACTAAGAAAAAAACTTTAAAAAAATCTGCATAGCAGTGCTGATCAAAATCCTTTTTCAATTTACTCGCTTGTTTAAGCTTCAAAACTTCAGCTAGAGAGGGCTCATATCCGGGGAGCTAATAACCGGTAAGTATTCTTTTGTTTACACGTGACAGCATCAGTAGAACCCAGTCTTATTTGCGCTATCCCAATGTAGGGATTTTGAGGGTAGGTAGATGGACCTTTAACTGGGGTAGACATATTAAATTCTGCAAGCAGAATACTGCAATGCTGATCGCACTACAATCAACTCTCCTTAAGATGGACACCTTTGGGACCAGTAGTATGTGTCCGTCTTAGAGAGAAGTCCGTCTTATAGAGAGTCAAATAAGGGGAGTAAAGAAAAGGCAGGGAGCATCTGTAGGTGTCCGTTTTACAGAGGTGTCCGTCTTATAGAGGTGTCCGTTAAGAGAGAATTGACTGTACGTGAAAATTAACTCTGCAAGACATCAACACGACACCGAAAGAACTCAAAACAGAGCAGGATTGTAGCCATAGACAGCTGTTTCGCCCTTTTATAGATCCGATATGCCGTAATTCTTACATGGTTTTGTCCATGTTTTATAGGTTGGTTTTGGCCAATTTTTTTTTTCTCTGCGAGACATCAACTTGACACTTGTGGATTTTTGCCCCCCAGAAGACACGTGGTATGGCGTGGTTCTTGTGGGCGTTGAGAGTTCTAGGTCAGGGCTTAAATCAGAGTGCGCGGATATTTTTCACTAGAGTTTTCTGTGTTGTTACGACATACTTACGAGCGCCAAAGAGGGTTTTGAGCTCTTTCGGTGTCGTGTTGATGTCTTGCAGCGTTAATTTTCACGTAGTACGATCAGCATTGCAGTATTTTGCTTGCAGATAATATGTCTACTTTTTATTTTAGCTGATCAGGTCTTTATAGATCCTACGTTCTTCGGTATATTCGTTTGCGGTCCTTTGCAGTCCTTTGTGGTTAATGTTTGTACTTTAACTGGGGGCTTATGTAAAGTGAGAGGGTCAGGCGGCTAAAAAGCTGAAGTTCACTGTTTGGAAATGAGATTGTTTTAGCACAGGTGGCCCAAGCTCGAAATATGACCATCGGTACTATTGCGTAAAGTTCAAACTGTAAGGATTTGTATGGGAGTAGAAAACGAATGTTTCTGTAGCCTAGCCTATTATCTTATGGTGAAAGCAAATCATTAACTAGTCGTAAATCGGCTCAGAAACCACGCAGGACAGAAGAAGCATAGAACTTAAGAGAGGTTAGCCGATTTTTATTTAAGTACAGGGGCACCCAACGACTGTTTTCTGTTAAATATCTGTTCGGAGAAGCAAATATTCCCTAGAAATTTTTATTACTTGAGGACGGCTAAAAATTCCTAGCTTGACCGTTCCATTCACCTATAATTTTCGAAGCTTTTCCTAAAAATTATCTGCGATTTTCACATTTCATTCCCCAGGTTAGGCTATTTTTGGTAGGAAAAAGGAGTCCTAGAATTTTTAGATTCAAAAATGTGATGGAGAGAGGAATCACAAAAATTCTCATTTAAATTGACGCCGCTTTTTTTGAGAGATCTAAAGGTACTCTTGATAGCATAAAAAGTGTCTTCAATGTTTTTACGCGGAAAAAAACGTCTTTGGGTGCCCATGTGCCACATTCGTAGGCTACAGGAACAATCGTTTTTTCTCCCATAAGCTCCCATACCAATTAATCCTTAAGTTTGAACGTTACGCAACAGTTAGCCCGAATTTCAGACGATTACTTCGATTTGTTTTTGCTCACTCAATAACACGTCACCAAGGGAGTACCGGTATATTAAAAAACGACTTGAAGTAATCGTCTGAAATTCAGGCTAGCCAACAGTGCGATCGATGGTCCTACGAGCTTGAGATACCTGTGGTTCTAGTGCTCAGTCCTTCATGCAAGTCTGTCCCAGCGTCCTTTGCGGCTTCAGAAATGGCGGACGGCGGGAGTAAAAAAGTTTTGTTTTCAGCGACATTAAATTTAAGAATGTGACCTACGAAGATATGCTAACTTCAAAAGGGATTCGAAGTTTAATTCGGTTTACTAAGTAGTTGTTGGTTATGTTTCAAATGTCAAATTCTTTAAAGCTTCAGTGGCTCGACCATTTCGATGGTTCTTGGTCGAGGGAGGATGTGGGGACGTTAGCGACAAGACAAGGTGTTGTTTTCCTTCATCAAAAGCTTATTAATAACAAAGAAACTTTACCAATACCACATGCTACTCTGGAGCTTCGTGGTCCAAATCTGCCGGAATATGAGCGTGGACTGACCAGTGTATCTTGTCAGGAACAAGACGAATTTTTGAACGACATTTTATACAGCCAGCTATCCCTTGCACGTACAGTTTGTTGCGATTCTCCCTTTTATTGCACTTTACGTCGCCGAATTTTAGTTTTACAAAGGATATTTTTCGCGTTGACGAACAAATACCACTGCTTATCATCTAAACCAGTAACTTGTTTAAAGAAGAGCAACTGCGATAAATCTACAGGTATTACAAAGGACAATGTTACAACATCAGAAACTAAAGAAGGTTCTGCAGTGCTGGTAGAAATGGGCGTTAAAACTGGCTTGTCATTATTATTTGCTTTGTTTCGCCAGTCATGGCAATTTAATAATGGACAATTGTGTCATGATGTGTTACTAACAGCTTGTGATGTATTATCGTCTATCCCACCCCTGTCTCTGTCAAATGAGTCTAAGCTGCCTCCAATGGGGCTTGATTGCCTACGACAAGTCACATCATTTCTCAAGGGAGTTTTATCTCCAAGCTCAGCTGCTGATGCCCTTGGAAGACAGTTGGCTTGTGAACTGTTTTTACGAATCACTGCATTGAGGGGATCTCTCAAGTATCTTTTGGAGTGGATGGAAATTGCTCTTAGTGTTACTTGCATTTCTACTAATGATGGCAACAAGCCTGCTTTTCAAACTGGAATATCTGTTAAATGCCTTCGTGATATCCTCATTCAGATTCGAAAATCTATGGTAAGTTTAGAGAGAAAAACGGTTTTTGTGATACACACCCAACTCATCCGTGACTGCACCTCAGTTGTTAATAACTAAGTTGATAAGTAACGGCTTCAATAAAAATCAGCCTTTTTGGTACATAGTTATCATTACACTGCCAGGAAATCTAACACTGGAGAGCCTGTTGAACTATAAAAGCTGCCAAAAATTACTCAATGAGTTTAAAACAAAAGTTGTCAAGCCATTTTATTCTGGCATAAACAGTCTAGTGAGTAGCCAATTAATTCTGTCTGCTGCCAGCTGTTAGGGACAGCCCTGCTACAGTCAACTCTTGCCTTGCGTACACCCGGCTATAACAGGCACTCTGATAATACGGAGAGCAGCAAAAACCCAGGCAAATAAAAACTGCAGAAGTTTGACTGAAACTGACTCCTACTATTACATGTGTTTGGACTCCCGCTAATGAGGACACTAACTCGAGGTCCCTACAGTGTCCACTATAAAGAGAGCTGACCGTATTTGCTAGAGATTTAATTATTAACTGTTACTTCCTGTATTTTATGTTGAAAATGTAGAGTTGTTCTGCATCTACCACTCCATTATCTTCTCCTAAAAAGAATGAGACAAACAATATTCCAGAGCCAGAGCTGCCTTCAGCGGAATCAGGTCTGTTGTCTCTTCCCACTGCAGCCATTTGTCTTTTACAAGAGGTAATATTAAATTGGTGTTCAGTTTTAATTTAATAAAAGAACAAAATAGTGTTGAAATAATTTTATATGATTTTGCATTGCAACATTGGCAAGCAAAATGTTTTGTGTTGACTTCCAAAACATAGCTGATGGTAGTATTTCTGTCAGAACTGTCACAGTTTACAGGGCAGAAATTACTCCCTCTCCGTACAGTACCGGCCACAGGAATTGCAGCATTTACACGCATAAAAATTGTGTGCAATATTGCAGATTTACATGTAAAATACACACAAAAAACATGTGTGTAATATTTTACATGGACAATTAATGTATAGCTTTCATTACATTAAATTGTAATATGCTGATCGATCAGTCTCTTCACATTTAAATTTCAGTAACACGCCTTGATTTAAAATGGAAAATGTTTTGGATCATGTTTTTTCACATTCAAAATGGCTTTATTAATCATGAAAGAATCTTTTTGTAAGTTGGAACTAAAGAGTTGCATTCTCTGCATTGTACTGTGTGTTTTCTTTTAATTTGTCAGTGTAACCATTTCGTTCAACGGAATGGAACCAACGGCAAATTTTAACTGGATATTCATTCCAGAACATTTTAGTTTAACGAAACTGTAGATACATGTTTTAAAGGTTAACTATTGATTAACCTGATTAACATGTCATTAATTCCTCGGCGGCATGGGCTGAAGTTGATTGTGGTATGCTTTTAAAAATATAAAATGATTTCACGTAAGCTTACGCTCGTAGTTCCCACAGTTGGGACTTCCTTGTTTATTTACCAAAATTTATTTGTCAAACCTGGCCCCAGTATTTGAGGAAAATGAGTACTTGTTGTATTTTTTAATTTTGGGGTCATTTATGTAAAGTTTTAACGAAGAGAAGCTGGTAAAACAACAACTTAAGCAGAGAAAAGTGTTCCATGTGAAACAAGCAATTCTCATCGCTAAAAATGGATCAGATTGCCTGAGGAGATAGGAATGGTTGATACAAATAATAGAGTTGCTTCTGTTTGAAAATTTGATGTTGGAAAAAAATCTAGCCAGCAAACAAAAAAATAACAATAAAAGAATTACAAGCCTAAAGCAAGCAAAGAGGCAAAGAAAACAATTTTTTCGAAACCTAGCCCAGTTTATAACAAAATGAAAATAAACTACCAACGTGTAGTACATCACGTAACCTTGAAAAGATTTTAAACAGCGCAGTGAATCATTCTTGTTTCAACGGTGTTGCAAAGAGCCTCGGGACTTTTTAAAAGAGGCTTCAAGGATTAAACTGCACAAATATTTATTAACAAAGTGAAACCGCATTGACAATAATTTAGTTGCTGGACTGGTGCATGTATTGCTGCAATTCCTGTGGCCTGTACTGTTGTGCATGGTAGAACTTGAAGGGTGTTACATGTACTAAGGGTCATCAATATAGTTTTCTCATCAAAACTGTAATTCAGTACAGCATTTCACATTCAGCACTTATGAATAGAAGTCGGGGTTTGCCATGTGCATTATCATTCAGCTATCATACAATTAAAACCTTTAGTAGCTCACTAGTTCCAGCATCTTTGTCAGGGCTGACATCATGGTTTCAAGTTGCCATGTATAGGCTGTATAAATTATTGTGGATAAAATCTGTTTTTAGGTTAAACCAGTGTTCAAGCTACTCTTTTCATGACTTCCTTTGTTTTGTATCCCTAATTATTCATAGAAGAAAAATGGAAATTCTGAGTTAACTTGAGAACAGAGTTTACAACTGTACCTACAACAAAATTGTATGCTGAAAGTCATTAGGCAGGGGGTTGAGCAGCTAGGAAGTTCTTTTGGTTCTATTTTCCTTTGTTTCTATGAAAGTGGCCAAGAGCCATGCTCATTGTTGCTGGAGGAAATCCCTGTTCTCTGGCCTGCAGCCCTTAGAAACAGTCCTGTGATTCAAAGCTCTCCTTTTCTAATAATGTCCAGTTATTTTTTTATCTTTCCACAATTGAAACCATGTTTAAATAAGACAAGAAATTATCTCTGCATATAACTAACACTCTTTAATACTTGTTCAGATTGTCAGATTATCTAAAGAGTACAAAAAATCCTGCATAAATCCTGGAGTGAACACTTTGCACGTGAATGGTAGTAAGCCACTGTCAAGTGATGAAGTGTTTGTCTGGGGAAGCAATAGCAGCCATCAGCTTGCAGAAGGAAGCACAGACAAAATCTTGAGTGCTAAACTATCAGCATCCTTTGGAAGTGCTTTGCAGGTACAGCTGAGTCATCTTTCTTTAATTGTAGTCTCCTTTCTCTAATTATTCATGAATCAGGCCTAGGAAACAGAGGAAATCAAGAATCATCGTAGGTTAAAAAATTTTGTTCTGTTACATCTGCACCAACAATCTTACTGTAGTCACTAGCAGCTGGTTCTCACTTTGTTACATAATAATACGTTTTCAGCATAATAATCAAGATAAACAAGTGAAACACTTTGCAAACTTGTTTTATTATTAGAGCTTAACCAAAACACACGTAATGGGGACTTAAATATTAATTCGACAGTGAACCACCTTGCCTGCATCACAAACATCCAAGCTTCATGAAAAAGCTTATCTTATCTGGTCACTTAGACCTTCCATGCTGCCTTTAACTGCCATCATATACATGTAAGAAACCTCTACACGGACAACAACTTGATCACAGAGATCACAGTTCTTGCAAAGTACTTTGGTTTGTTGGTGTAAGGAGTTGGATATAGCAAATGAAAGATGCTAAATAGACAAAAATATTGAAAATAGCTTGCTGAAATTAACACTGGGTTGGTACCTTTGCAAAAAACACATCACTCTCTTGTTTTCCAACCACTGACCATAACGAAATGCTCTTAAAGGGTTTACTGACAAACTACTGTAGAAAGAAATTTATGTATTATGATCACTTTTTTTTCCAAACTAAAGTCAACCTGCTGGGTAATGGAGCCAACAAACTTATTCCTGATCATTAACCCAAATTTTTGTCACCCTTCTTTCTAAGTTCAAAGTTTAAGCATTGATTTTTGTTGATAATCAACACACCTCCATTACAAACATTAACCAGGCTTGCCTGTGTTTGCTCACAAATAGACATAGACAATTGTTTTTACTTTTTTTTTCTTACCTTTGCAGGTAGAGGCTGGCCAGTATTGTACATTTATCATTTCTCCTGAAGGAACTCTTCATGCTTGTGGAAAAGTAAGTGTTAAGAGAAATAGAAAGGCTGGTTTTTTTAAGAACAAATACTGACCTTATGAGACCATAATACCAGAAGCAATAGGAGGTTCAAAAATGCAGTACAGTTTTGTAGGTTTGGTGCATCATCATAATAATTTTAAAAGTAAAATATAATTATCATTAAAAAATCTTCCAGAATTCTTTGAGGTAATTTTTTAAAAAGCTTTGACAACTTTATACATAGAAGACTGTCAGACCACAACAAGATAACATTTGCCATAAGATATATTCCCATGTTACATCTAAGGTAATGACGTCATCAGTCATGTGAATGTTTCTGAATCAGGTTTTTTTGTTGTTGTGACAAGATTTCATTAATGAGTTAAAAACAAATGGCATATTTGAGGTTTTAGTTGTGTAGGGCATTTAAAAATAACCAGTTGACGTCTGGCATTTAAAATTTAAGGGGGTAATGAATATGAGCGAAAAAGTTGGGAGACTAGACCGAGGGCTGTAGAGAGTCAACCTTTTCGTACATGCCTGAGAAAATTTGTGGGAAAGTGATGTTCTACCTGATAATTTTTTTCATGACCAAAACTAGGGACATAAAGTTATCAGTCATGTGATCAAAGCATTTTGAATGTTTTGGTTAAAGTACCTTTTTGTCACATGTGCCGAATATAATGCATTAATTATAGAAACCCTTATCCATATTAAATAAAAAATTTTTCTAGAGACTTGGAATATTTACAATAAAAGGAGTTAAATATGGCACCATCGTATCCGACATCTGAATCTACGGCCATATTTAATTACTTTCATCGGCTAAAATAGGTGTTCAGCACTCATTAGAAATTCCACGTTTAAAAGGAGCCTAACATGACATAAGTTTCAGCTTAGTGGTTTGCAGGCTGTTATTAAGTTGTTGTTTTCTTTTCAGTAAGAGCAATTTGTATCTCTCTTTGTAAATCTATTTTATTAATCGTCTTGTGCCACGACTTAAGTTGATTTTACTTTCCCTTTGACATGATTTGTATGTCACTGGACATGATTTGTACATCAATAAGAGTGATCAATTTTCATCCATCCATTTCAATGAAAGCAAATGGAATCACTTCTCACTATAGTGGACGACCTTGAACCATGACTTCGTCGTATATTTATGTGGCACAAGACAAAAAGCTAACCCTTTTTGATGAAATTTTAAGTTTAAACTCGTATAGCGTAAAATAATTATAATTTACTTATAAAGGTATCACTTGTAATAATAATAATAATAATAATAATAATAATAATAATAATAATAATAATAATAATAATAATAAATTTAACAAGAGTAAACCAGTCAGCTAAAGCTGTTATAAATGGGTTCTCTGGGCAACTAAAAATAAAAATATTAAAGGACAAAAAAAAAACTATAACATATCAACTATCAGAAAATGTAAAAACTATGTACAATGCTGATGGCTAAAAACTAAGAATTATATAACTAAGTAAATTAACACTCCATAAAAACGGTAAAAGATTTACCAGTTCTCTGAAAAATAATATCATTAAGCTGTGTTTTCAAAACCACTGTAGAGTCAACTTGCTTTAGATGCGGTGGCAAGTTATTGAAAGCCTGGGCTCCAGTATAAAATGTTCCTTTCTTGGCAAATTCTGTACAGACTTTAGGAATTAAAATATATAAAGAAACCTTTATGCCTAGTGTAATAAATATGTGAAGACTTGATAAAATAACTCTTAAAATGATCTGGAGCAATGTTATGGAGACACTTACTGTAAAAACAAAAGTTAAATTGTGCATAGTAGAATGCGCCTTAATGGACTTCCAACTTAATTGCCATAATAGTTGCTATCCTTCAGAACAATAAATTCTTGCTGCCCTTGTTTGAAGTCGTTCTAAAGATTTATATCTAGGAGGAGCTAAGTTGTTCCAAACAAAATCACAATAATCTAACTTGGGAAGTATCCTGGTCGTAAAGACTCAGCTGCATAGACCGTTAAGCTATGAGGTACTGTGCAGACCCCAAAATGATCCCCAACCCTGAAATGATCCCCAAATCGACCCCGAAGTGATACCGACCCCAAAATGATCCCCATTTCTCTTCACGTCGACCCTGAAATGATCCCCATTTAATTTTAGGAATGGAATGATATCCTAGAACTATGGATCGTGCAAAATGCACAACATTATAACTTAAGTTTCACTAATAATCTTCAGTTGCCCACATGACATTAATTTGGGATTACACTTTGAACTGGATCAGTAAAAGAAAATATTATTTTCAAAAAAATACACAAAATCTAGTATATTTTTAGTAACACCATGAACTGCAACTGATAACATCAAGAAACATAACATTTTTTAAAATTATTTCGGCTTAGGTGATTATAGCCCGGGTTATAGAGAAAACTGCATAGATGTTAGATTCTAAAAATTGGTGTTAAAACAGCATGCCTTGCATAACTTGTTAAACTTTTAATGTTATCTACTTGATTCAATGTCGCCTGTGTAATTGCCCCCGCAGGGATTTCGCCCAGAAGGTGAAATCCCGAGGAGGCACTCTAGTAACTTGCGCGTATATTAAGGAAAGTACTTACAGTTGAAATATTCAGTCATACAGTCAATATAGAATAAATCTCGATTTGCTTGAACAGGGGCCGCGAGGAATCGGTAGGTAATGATGACGTTTCTATTGTTTGCGCCCGCAAGTACGAAATGGTTAGGATGACGTAAAACACAAAAAATCCCGAAGGAACACTTCGATACTCTTTTGCGTTACGTGTTATCAGTGAAATTCTGTGGAGTAGTTGTTATGAAAGTTATGGACCAAAAGACACTCGTTAAGCGCAGATGAAGTTATAAGGTGCGTAGAACAGTGTATATTTTAACACTAAGTGAGCTTGCCAGACACGAGTTCACAAATCTTTGATTGGAAACCTTCAGCTGAACCTTGCTAGACACTTTTCCTCTCTCTTTGACCGGAATGAAGACTCGTCCCAAAACAAGCAAGACGAGCGAATGATTCAATGGCTAGCGTATCACTAGCAGAACGATGGACAATTACAGAAATTCGTCGACGATCAAATTTTGTGCTGACTTATTTCCTGCTCACAGATGTCCTTCCGCTATGAGTTTAAAATAAGACTAGAATGCGCAAGCGGGAATTAATCAAACGTCCTTTTGATTTCTAAGGCTTACTTTCCGGCAAATGAAATGAACTAAATGTAAAAAGTGAAATAGAAATAGCGAAAAATTAAACTTCTTATTAAATCTCTTCTTATGGTTTAGAATAAACTATTCTTGAAACTGAGAATGATTATGTTTTGATCAAAGCTGTGTAAATCGAACCGAAACTGTGTGGAACCTTACGTCTATTTCCTGTATTTATCTCACTTATTGTATGGAATATGTATGGAATATGTTTGAACATCTTCAATATGAATCGGTATATTTCAAAGAGCTACACCAGGGGCAAGAATACTATATACAGAGCGGGGGCAGCTGTAGTGTCAACTATTATTAGTCTACAATATATTGGAGAAACCAAACGAAGCCTCAAAGACCGTTTTAATGAACACAGACGACCTATACTCAACCCTACTGGTAATTACATCTATACTGCAGTTTCAGAACACTTTCTAACCAGTAATCATTCCGACAATCATATGCTTTTTGTCCTTTTGCTTCCTATTGAAAAACTTAAAAATGGGCGTGATTCTTTCAGGAAAGCACGTGAAGCCCCACCTTATCCATAAAGCTAAGGCAATTGAGCCTCTGGGCATCAGTAAACGTGATGAACTGTAACTATACATAGTATATCTTTTATTTTTTGTTATCTTGTCTTTTTAAAGTAGCCACACCATGCCACATCATATTACGTAATTTCCGGTCATTTCGTGATATGGCAATAAACCTTATGAAGACTGGCATTGGCAAGTCGAAATATCGCAACTAAACTCTATTTGTTTGATCAGTCCCTGCAAAAGTCTTCTTGACTGCAACGCGTTCAATGCCATGGATATTGAATTTTAAAAATGGTGTTTTAACACTTTTTAAAATTTTAAAATAATGTTGAAGATGCAATAGTATACATAAAGGCGATTAGATGAAAAAAGCGAAAAAAATCACATAAACTGTAGCGAAATGTTAAACGCGATTTAAGAACGTAAACGCTGCAACAGATTTGTAATAATTCAGTGATGGAATACCGTTCCATTCCAATAATTAATTGGGGATCATTTCAAGGTCGACGTGAAGAGAAATGAGGATCATTTCGGGGTCGATTTGGGTATCATTTCAGGGTTGGGGATCATTTCGGGGTCCGGATCATTTCGGGGGCTGTACAGTACCCTACTTAACAAACCAAGTTGACTAGATATCATGTTATTCAGGCAAGTAACATGTTCCTTAAAAGACAGTGACTGGTCTAGGTTTATGCCTAAATACTCATAAAAAGGTACACAATTTAGGACTTGACCTCCGAGGTAAATTTCACTTAGATTAACAGAGTAAAACTGATTAAGTTTCGTGGAAGTTTCAAAGATCGCATATTCAGTTATCTAATATGAATAAATATATCGCTCTTGACAGACGGAGACCAATCCAAAAGGAACTTGACCTCATCATTCAACACTTGCAAGTGTTGAATGATGAGGTCAAGTTCCTTTTGGATTGGTCTGTCAAGAATAATATATTTATTCATCCTAAGATAATTGAATATGTGATCTTTGGTGGTTAGTATCTGAGGCAGCATAATAGATGAGGGTATCATCCGCATACATTATTAATGTGTCATATTGTATGGAAATGTAAAATATTACACGTTCTTATTTTACAGCCTCATACAATGTTCAGTAATATATAGATTTAGCCAGGGCTAAAAGTGAAGCTCCTGTTTCTGAATTTATAATTTAAATCAAACAATAAACTTGTAATCCACAAATGAGTTAACTTTAGGGCAGATTCATATGTCTTTTGAGGGAAATAACCAGAATCACTCAAATCTTACATCGAGTTTATAGTTTTATATGTACACCCAAGAAATTAGCCTGCGAAAACATCCGTTTCTCCTCGCTCTTCGCCGCTGGGGACGTTTCACGAGGAGGAACGTCTGTGACTCGGCGACAGAACTTCTCTACTGATGACGTAAAATCTGTCCGAAATCCAGTCAGAAGCGCTGATTGGTCGACGGAGTAGTTACATTATTTTAGCTATTGTTTACGAATGACAGACAAAAGGCCATAAAGGTCAAATGTAAACGCGAAGAATCTCGAGCAAAACAGTCAATATTTGTGGAATATACTCGCCTTTGAGTTTTGCTGGAGCTCGTTGGCAGATGAACGCAACACTTTACCAAAATAAACCAGAAGACACGTAAAATTGGACAAATTTGTATTTGGAAGCCCATGACTGCCGGATTTATTATGTAAACATTGATTTGCGTCATCAGTATGGAATTTCTGCCGCTGAGTTTCAGACGTTCCTTCGTGCGAAACGTCCCCAGCGGCGAAGAGCGAGGAGAAATGGATGTTTTCGCAGGCTACCAAGAAATAGCAATCATGCACCTTTGATCACAGTACATTAGGCTTGGAAAAAAATTCCTCCCTATCAAAATAACCCAGTCACCCACCTACATCACCTTTTTTTATGACGTTAATAAATGAATCTTTATTGGACAGCCCCGAAATATAATTTTATGCTATAAAGGCCGGTTATAAGACACGATAGTCCTCGTTGGCAGCCAATTTACACGTTATAATTTATCGGTTGCATTCCTTTGCCTTAAAGGGGGGCCAAAATAATAATTATGTTCAACAAGTTTACTTTACAAACTCTTTCCAGTCTTTTATACTTTTTACACATCACATCTGAGGTTAACAGTACAATCAGGCGCTGTTTGTGTATTGTACAGACCTCGGACAGAATACAGAATTTGTTCTTTTTTGCCCTATTTAAACCTATAATTCTGCAGTTTTTCACATTTTTGCCAGACAAATTGCATCCATTCAATATTCAGGACGATCAAAGCATGCATTATAAAATATTTTCATGAAGAGAATTCCACAATATCAGGACTGTTCAGTCAGAACAACCTGCTCCTATGTAGTATGCAGGGTAATAATGGGCTTTTAGGGACTTGTCAGAAATTAGCAGGGGGGAAGGGGGGGGTGGGAATTTTAAATTTGGGTTTAGAAATTAGGTGACCCATCCCTTCAATGGGAGTGAAATTTGCTAACCCTCCCCTTATGCTTGGCCTAAAATATCATGACCCTCCCCACCTTACAGAATTGAGAGAAAAATGTTCCAGGCTCTTTAAGGTTCAGTATTCCAAGCCAACAAGAAAAGAGGAAACAAAAACAAAATAAAAGGAAAGCAAAAAAAACCTAGAGCAAAAAGAATGGAAGCTAACTGCAAAAAAGTTATTGAGACCATTGCACCTCAGCAAGAGTGGCATAATGTTACAGAGCCTATTGGCCCATTATCTCTTCATTATGAAGGAATAAGTGGCCTTTACAAAACACAACGGCCATATACCCAATACATCTTTGAGAAGGGTTGTTCACCAATGAATAACAGGAAATTATCCAGCAATATCCAAGCTTCAACTTAAATGAAAATCATGATGATGATGAAAGTGATTGTATCAATGCTGATGACATAAATGATGATGATCAAGATGCTCACAGCAGCATTGATGGTGGCGCTGAAGACAGTGATGAATAGGATAGCCAAAACTCTAATAACATTAATAACAACATTCTTCATAATAAAAATGCAATAAGACTCTATAGCATTGCCGTGTAATAAATGAAAAGTAGATGTTTGTTAAATTCTTGCAATAGTACTTCACAGTTTATATCCATAATGTTCTGTTGTTGTTTATTATTATTTTTCTTTTTTTTTTTTACCAAATAAGAAACTTCCTTTTATTCTGCAGGTGAACCTCTACATGATCACGGGCTATATTTGCATGGCCCTCCCCCTTTTAACGGCTCATTTTTCATGACCCCTCCCTTTTCTGAGTCTCAAAATGTTGTGACCCTCCCTCTGTTTCCACCCCCCCTCCCCCCCTGCTAATTTCTGACAAGTCCCTTAGCGAAAACTTAAAAAAAAGACTATTTTCATTTCATTTCCGAAATCACCCATGCTAGTTCAGACTTTTCGACAAGTGCCAAATTTGTAGTGCAAGCTGTTGGGTGTTTGAATGAACAGTAACAGAGTTACACTTCAACATTATGTTATTTTTTTGTTTTTACTATGTGTAATCTTTATAATAATATACATGAAAAAAGTTCTCGATTGTGATTGGCTAAGAGAAATGCAGTTTTCTGGTAACACGGTAGAGAAAAAAGGTAATTAAGTACAGAAAGAGGTAACAAACGAGGCGTTCTGATTGTTTAATAAACAAAGGAACTCGCTGAGAGCCAATCAAATATGTCATCTAATGGCTCCGCTCTGCTCTGGACCAGTTTTGAGCAAAAACCGCGGTGGCTGGTGTTTCTAGCAGATTTGCTCTGCGACCGCAACAGCTATAGAGGAGCTGAAAAACAGCCCTACAAATTAAATGAAAACACCGTGGAACGCACTGGCTTTTGGCTCTCTGTTTGGAAGAAGTGGTGCATAGAGAAGAAAATTACTGATGAAATAGAAAATTATGAGCCCGCTGAGCTTAACACTTTGTTTGAGCATTTCTACGCTGAAGTAAAAAATAAACAAGGTGAAGATTAAGAACCAGAAAGCCTTAAAGTAATGATAGCATCGCTTGATAGACACTTTAAGAACAAAGGCTACTCTCTGTCCATTGTATATGTACATGACCATATGTTGGAGGGCAAAGCGAAACAGCTTCGCTTGGCTGGCCGTGTTAAGCGCCCAACAAAGCTTGACAAGTATCAGAGAAGGATGAAGAAATTCTCTGAAAGAGTGGAAAAATGGGAGGTAATAACCCCGAAATCTTTATTTCAAACAATGTGGTGGCTACTTACCCAACACATTCGTCTCTGTGGAAGGCAAGAACACCACGGAATGAGACTGGAGGATTTCAGAATCATGAACTGGTGATGACGACCTCGAATTTGTTGAGTTTGCAGAAGGGCCTACGAAAACCAGAAGGAGGTTTGAGTGCACAGCCGAAACAGTTTCAGCCTAAAATGTTTCACACCGGGGAAGGGAAATGTCCAGTTACTTTACTGTTGATTGCATCTACTCGTGAACGCACGCGCGCAAAACATGTTTTCACGTGACGTCAAACATCTGAGTTTCAGGTGTCAAACTTTGAAGTTTTCCCGCCCAAATGTTAAGTTTTACTTCTCGACACTGCTCAAAGAGAAGAAAGGAAGAAATCATCAGAAAGGCATCCCACTTTCAAGCGATTTTGCGGAATCAAGTGAAAGAACTTGCACAGGATTATTCTTTTTCAGAAGAGCGGAAAAATGGGAGGTAATAACCCCAGAATCTTTATTTCAAACAATGTGAGATTACGCATCAGCAAGATTGCCGTTTCAAAAATCGTTAAGCAGTACAACTTGACTGGAAGCACAGCTCCCAAAACGTTGAATCACGTTCAAACAGTTCCTAAGTGAACTTTCCAAGACTCTATTCTGTTGGAGACCATGGTGCAAGCAAGTGGTTCATCCTCTCTTAAAGAATTGCGTGATGATTTGGCCATTCATGGTGACTGTGGAGAACTGTCAACATCAACGATTTCCAGAAATACTAGTAACAAACTTCCAAGTGGCCGCAACTATTCCCGAAAAAGATTGACGAAATGTCGGTCAGAGCGTTCTCCTGAAAATATAGTGTACACTCAGTTGTACATTGACTATTTAAAAGACAAAGATCCTTCCTGTGTTAAGTTTTTCGATGAGGCAGGGTTTTAACCGACTGATGCCGGTCACAGAAACTTTGGTGTCTCATCTGTCTT